>RXID01015751.1:0-15508 GCA_005019695.1 Trichopus zeylanicus subsp. travancoricus | reverse complement strand
AGTAATAGCAGTCATGACAGTAGTAGTTGTAGCACGGGTTATAGCTGAAGCGATAGTAGCTGTAGTAGTAGTTGTAGTAGTGGTAGTAGTAGTTGTTGTTGTAATAGTAGTAGCAGCAGAAATAGTGCTTACTAGTGGTAGCAGCAGTAGTAGTAGTAGTAGTTTTTGTTGTTGTTGTAGTAGTAGTAGTAGTAGCAGCAGCGAAAGTGATAGTAGTTGTAGGGGCAGTAGTAGTGCTTGTTTACATTATCAGTAGTAGTAGTAGTAGCAAAAGCAATAGCGGTAGCAGCAGTATTCGTAGTAGTGCTAGGAGTAGTACTAGTAGTTAGCAATAGTAGTAGTGATAGCAGTATCGGTGGTAGTAGGAGCAGTGGTAGTAGTAGTACTTGCAGTAGCAGTGGTAGTAGCCATATCAGAAATAGCAGAAGCAATGGTAGTTGTAGTAGTTGTAATAGTAGTAGTAGCAGCAGTAGCATTAGTTGCTGAGCCATAGTTGTAGCAGTTGTAGTAGCAGCAGTAGTAGTTGTTGTAGCAGCAGCAGTAGCAGCAATAATAGTAGTAGGATTAGTAGTAGTAGTACAAGTAGTAGTAGGAGTAGCAGCAACAGCAGTAGTAGTAGTAGTAGAAGAAGTGGTAGTCGTATTAGTAGTAGAAGTTGTACTAGCATTAGTCGTAAGAGAAGAAGTAATATGAGTTGTAGTAGTAGCAGCAACAGTAGTAGCAATAGTAGCAGTATTAGCGGTACTAGGAGTAGTTTAAGTAGTAGTAGTGGTATTAGCAGTAGAAGTAGTAGTAGTAGTAGCAGTAGAAGTAATAGCTGTAGCAGTAGTAGTTGTAGCAATAATAGTATCAGTAGTAGCAGTAGTAGCAATAGTTGTAGAAGTACTAGTAGTAGTTGTAACAATAGTAGTGATAGTAGTAGTAGTAGTAGCAGCTGCTGCAAGAACAACAGTTGTGGTGGCAATAGTAGCAATAGTAGATATAGTATTAGTTGTGCAGTGTAGTAGCAGTAATAGTGCAAGTAGTAGTAGGAGAAGTATTACGAGGAGAAGAAGTTGTCGTAGTACTAGTAGTGGCAACTGTAGCAATAGAAGTAGTAGTATTTGTGATTGTAGTAGTAGTGGTACTACTAGCATTAGTAGTAGTTGTTGTTGTAGTAGTTGTTGTTGTCATAGCTGCGACAGTGGTAGTAGTAGCAATAGCAGCTGATGTGGTAGTAGTAGGAGTTGTAGTAGTAGTAGTTGTTGTTGTAGCAGTAGTAGTAGTCACAGTTGCAGCCACAGTAGTAGTAGTAGTCGTAGTAGTAGTAGGAGTTGTGGTAATAGTAGTAGTAGTTATTGTTGTTGTAGTAGTAGTTATTGTTGTAGGAGTAGTTGTAGTTATAGTAGTAGTAGTAGTCGCATTCATAGTAGTAGTAGTAGTAGTAGTAGTAGAAGTAGCAGCAGCAGCAGTAGTAGTAGTTATAATAGAAGGATTAGCATTGGTAGTTGGAGTGGTAATTGCAGTAGTAGTACTTATAATAGTAGCAACCATAGTAGTAGTAGTAGAAATCATAGTAGCAGTAGCAGTAGTAAAACTAGGAGTAGGAGTAGTTGCAGCAATTGGAGTAGTAGGAGTAGCAGTCATAGCAGGTGTTGTTGCTGTAGTAGTAGTGGTAGTACTAGCAATTATAGTAGTGGTAGTCGTAGAGGTAGTAGTAGTAGTTGTGGCAGTAATAATAGTCGTAGTTGTTGTTGTTGTCATAGTAGTAGTAGTTGTCATTGTTGCAGGACTAGTAATAGGAATAGTTACCGTTGTTGTAGTAGTAATTATAGTAGTAGTAGTAGTAGTAGTAGTAGAAGTAGTAGGAATAGTAGTAGTAGCAGAAGCTGTAGTTGTATCGGGAGTTGGAGTAGGGGCACTAGTAGTATTAGCAGTTGTAGTAGTAGTTGGAGTTGGAGTAGGAGTCGTAGTTGCCATCATGGTAGTAGTAGGAGGAGTAAGTGTAATAGTAGTAGAAGGTGTAGGAGTAGGAAGGGTAGTAGTCGTAGTTGTAGTAGTACCAGAAGTAGTAGTAATAGTAGCAACAGTACAAGAAGCAGTAGTAGCAGCAGCTGCAGTAGAAGTAGTAGTAGTAGTAGTATTCATAGTAGTAGTAGTAGTGGACGTAGTCGATGGACTAATAGTAGACCATACTACTAGTAATGTAGTAGTAGTCCTAGTAGTGGTGGTACTAGTAGTAGTAGTAACAGGAGTAGTAGTAGGAATAGTAGTAGGAGTGTTTGGAGTAGTAGTATTGGTATTAGTAATAGTAGTAGTATTGGTAGTAGTAGGAGTAGTAGTTAGTAGTCAGAGAAGTTGCAATAGTGTAGTAGTAGTTGTTGTAGTAGAAGTAGTTGTAGTAGTAGTAGGAGGAGGAGTAGTAGTAGTAGTAGTATTGATAGTTGTAGTAGTAGTAGTAGTTGTGGTGGTAGTTGTAGTAGTAGTATCGGTAGTAGTATTAGGAGTTGGAGTCAGAGTGGTAGTTCAGGTAGTAGTAGTAGTAGTAGTCAGAGTAGTAGTAGTAGCAGTAGGTGTAGGAGTAGGGACAGTTGGAGGAATAGTAGGAGTAGGGGTAGTTGTAGTAGGAGTAGGAGTAGTGGCAATTGTACTAGATGTAGTAGTACCAGTAGTAGTAGGAGTAGCAGTAGTAGCAATTGTATTAGTAGTAGAAGTAGTAGTAGTAGAAGTAGAAGTAACAGTAGTTGTTGTTGTAGTAGTAGTAGTAGTAGTTGGAGCAGGGGTAGTAGTAGTAGTGGGAGTGGTAGAAGCAGTAAGAGTTAGATTAGGAGTTGTAGTAGTAGCAGCAGCAGTAACAGTAGTAGTTGTAGTAGTAGTAGTATTAGTAGTAGTAGTAGTCATCGTAGTAGTAGCAAAAGCGATAGTAGTAGTGGTAGTAGTAGTAACTACAACAGCAGCAACAGTGCTAGTAGTACTAGTAGTACTAGTAGCATTAATTGTAGCAGCAATAGTAGTAGTAATAGGAGTAGTAGTAGTAGTAGTTATTGTAGTAGTAGTAGTAGTAGTGCTAGTATTAGTTATAGCAGTAATAGTAGTAATTGTAGCAGCAACAGCAGTAGTTGCTGTAGTAGCAACAGTAGTAGTAGTAGTAACCATAGAAGTAGCAGTAGTAGTATTAATAGCAGTAGCACCAGAAGTAGCAATAGTAGTACTAGTAGTAGAAGTAATATTAAAAGTAGATGTAGTAGTAGTAGTAGTAGTAGTAGTAGTAGTAGTAGTAGTAGTAGTAGTAGTAGTAGTAATAGTAGTATTAGTTGCAGTTGTAGTAGTAGAAGCAATAGCAACCATAGTAGCATTAGGATGTGTAGCAGTAGTTATAGTAGTAGGAGAAGCGGTAGAAGAAGCAATAGTAGTAGTTGCAGCAATAATTGAAGTAGTAGTAGTAGTAGTAGTAGTACCGAGTAGTAGATGTTGTCCAATAGTAGCCATTGCAGCAGTAGCAGTAGTTGTACCAGTAGTAGTTATGGCAATACCAGTAGAAGTAGTGGCAACAATAGTAGTATTAGTAGTAGTAGTAGTTGTAGTAGTGGTAGTAGTTGTAGCAGTACTAGTAGCAGTAGTAGCTGCAGAAATAGTAGTAGTAGTAGTAGCAGTAACAACAGTAGTAGTAATAGTAGTGGTAGTAATAGTACTAGTAGTTCCAGTAGTAGTAGTACTAGTAGTTGAAATAGTAGGTGTAGGAGTTGTAGTAGTAGTAGGAGTAGTTGGAGGAGTTTTAGTAGTGGTGTTAGTATTATTAGTATTGGTCCCAATTGTAGGAGGAGGAGGAGTAGTAGTGGTAGTACTAGTAGTAATAGTTGTAGTAGTAGCTGTAGTAATCATTGTAGTATTAGTTTTAGTAGTGGTAGCGGTAGCAACAGTAGTAGTAGTGGTAGTAGCAGCAGTAGCAGTAGTAGTGGTAGTAGTTGTTGTAGTAGTAGTAGGAGGAGTAATATGAGTAATAGGACTAGTAGTAGAAGTAGTAGGAGCTGCAGAAGCTGCATCTGTAGTAGTAGTGGTAGTAGTAGTAGTATTCGTTGTATTAGTAGTATTCGTAGTAGTAGTTCTAGTAGTTGTAGTTAATTTACTGGTAGCAGTTGCAATTGTACTAGAAGTAGAATTAGAAGTAGTAGTAGTAGTGGTGGTAGTAGTAGTTGTAGTAGTAGCAAGAGTAGTAGTAGTTGGAGCAGTAGTAGCAGTAATAGTAGTAGTTGTAGGAGTAGTGGAAGTGCTCGAAGTAGTAGTTATAGCAGTTGTGTCGTAATAGCAGCAGTAGTAGCAGTAGCAGTAGAAGTAGTAGCAATAGTAGTAGTAGCAGTAGTAGTAGTATTAGTTGTAGCGCAAGTAGTAGCAGAAGTAGTAGTAGTAGCAGCAGCAACAACAAGAACAACATCGACAGCAGTAGCAGCAGTAGTGGAAGTAGTAGTATTAGTATTAGCAGTCGCAGGAGTAGTAGTAGTAGTATTAGTAATATTCATAGTAGCAGTAGCAGCAGTAGGAGTAGTAGTAGGAGTTGGTGGGTAGTAGTAATAGTAGCTGTTGTAGGGCTAGTAATAGTGGTAGTAGTAATTGTTGTAGTTGTGTAGTAGTTGCAGTAGTAGTAGTAGTAGAAGTAGTAGTAATAGTAGTAGTAGCAGTAGTAGTAGTATTAGTAGTAGTACAAGTAGTAGCAGGAGTAGTAGTGGAAGGAGAAGTGGTAGTAGTAGCAGCAACAACAACATCAACAGCAACAACAGTTGTAGTAGTAGTAGTAGTATTACTATTAGTAGTCGCAATAGTAGTAGCTGTAGTATGAGGAGTATTTTGGAGTAGTGGTATTTGTACGAGTAGGAGTAGTAGTAGTAGTAGTAGTGCTATGAGTAGTAGTTGTAGTAGGAGTAGTCGTAGTTGTAGTATGAGTAGTAGTAGTAGTAGTCGTAATAGCAAAAGCAGTAGTAGCAGTAGTCATAGTAGCAGCAACAATAGTGGCAGTTGTAGTCAATGTGAGAGTGTAATAGTAGTAGTTGTTGTAGGAGTTACAATCCTAGAAGTTGTAGGAGTGTTAGTAGTAGTAGGTAGTTTCAGAAGTTGTAGGAGTGTTTGGAGTAGTAGTAGCAGCAGCAGTAGTGGTAGTTGTAGAAGTGCAAGGAATGTTAGTGTTAGTCCTAGTTGTAGTAGTGTTAGTATTATAAGTACTAGTAGTAGGATTAGTAGTAGCAGCAATTGTACTAGTAGTAGAAGTAGCAGTAGTAGTAGTTATAGTAGTAGTAGTAGAAGTAGTCGTGGTTGTTGTTATTGTCGTAGGAGTAGCATTGACATTAGTAGTAGCTGTAGTAGTAGGAGTTGGAGTAGGAGTAGTAGTAGGTGTAGTAGTAGTTGGAGTAGGGGTAGTAGTAGTAGGAGTCAGAGTAGCAGTAGGAGTTGGAGTAGGAGTAGTTGTGGCCATTGTAGTTGTAGTAGTAGCAGCAGCAGTAACAACAATAGCAACCGTAGTACTAGTGGTAGTGTCAGTGGTAGTACTATAAATTGCAGTAGTAGTAGTAGTAATACGACTAGTACTAGTAGCCGTAGGAGTAGTATTTGTAGCAGAGTAGTAGTAGTAGTAGTACTAGAAGTATTAGTACTAGTTTTTGTTGTAGTAGCAGCAGCAGCATGTGTTGTAATATTAGTTTTAGTAGTAACAGTAGTAGTAGTAGAAGTATTAATAGAAGAAGTAGTAGTAGTAGTAGTAGTAGTAGTTGTTGTTGTTGTTGTTGTTGTTGTCGTAGTAATAGTAGTAGGAGTTGGTGTAGGAGTCATAGTAGTCGTAGTAGTGGTATGAGGAGTAATAGTAGGAATAGTAGTAGTAGTGGGAATAGTAGTAGTAGGAGTAGTAGGATAGTAGTAGTAATTGTAGTAGTAGTAGCAGCAGCAGCAGCAGTAGCAACAACAGCAGTAGTAGCACCAGAAGCAGTAGTAGAAGTAGTAGTAGTAGTAGAATTCAGAGCAGTAGTTGTTGCTGTAGTGTATGGAGTAGTAGTAGCCACAACAACATTAATAGTAGTAGTAGCAGTAGTATTTGTTTTAGTACCACTAGGAGTAATATTTGTTTTAGTAGTAGTAGTAGTAGTAGCAGTAATAGAAGTAGTAGTTGTGGTTATCGTAGTAGCAGCAGTAGCAGTAGTTGTCGTAATATTAGTATTAGTAGTAGTACAAGTAGTAGTAGTTGTATTAGTTGTTGTTGTAGTAGTAGTAGGAGGAGGAGGAGGAGGAGGAGGAGTTGGAGTAGGAGTAGTAGTAGGAGTTGTAGTAAGAGTTGGAGTATGAGTAGTAGTTGTAGTAGTAGTCGTAGTGGTAGCTGTAGGAGTTGGAGTAGGAGTAGTAGCAATAGCAGTAGTAGAAGTAGTAGGACTAGTAATAGTAGTAGTAGTAGAAGTAGTAACAGTAGTAGTAGTAGCAGCAGTGGCAGCAACAACATGTGTAATAGTAATAGTTGTATTAATTGTAGTAGTAGTAGAACTAGTAGTAGCCGCAGGAGCCAATGTAACAGTAATAGTAGTATTAGTAGTAGTAGTGGTAGTGGTGTAGTGTAAGTAGTACTAGTAGTACTAGTAGTAGTAGTAGTATTGGTGGTACAAGTTGTAGTAATAGGAATAGTGGCAGCAGTAGCAGTAGTAGTGATCACTGTAGTAGTAGGTGCAGTAGCTATGGCTGTAGTAGTAGTAGTAGTTGTTGTTGTTGTAGTATTTGTAGTAGTCATAGTAATAGTAGTAGCCCATCAGCAGCAGTAGTAGTAATAGTAGTATTAGTAAAATCAGTATTAGTAGTAGTAGAAGTAGCAGTATTAGTAGTAGTAGTAGGTGTAGTAGTAGTAATAGTTGTAGGAGCAACAACAGCAGCAGCAGTTGTAGTACTACTAGTAGTAGTAGTCTTAGTACTAGTAATAGTAGTAGTAGGAGTAATAGTAACAGCCATGGAAATAGTAGTAGTAGGAGTAGCAGTGGTACATGTAGGAGTGTTAGTAGTAGTATTAGTATTTGGAGTAGTGGTAGTAGAAGGAATAGTAGCAGTGAAAGTAGTATTAGTAGCAGTTGCAACTTTTGCGACAGTAATAGTAGTAGTCATAGTAGTAGCAGTAGTACTAATTGTTGTTGGAGTAGTAGTACTATGAGTCGTAGTAGTAGTAGTCGTAGTAATAGTACTAGCACTAGTAGTTGGAGTTGTAGTAGCAATGATAGTAGTAGTAGGAGAAATAGTAGTAGTAGCTATAGCCATAATAGTAGTACCAGTAGTTGAAGTTGAAGCTGTAGTAGTAGTTGTAGGAAGAGAAATAGTAGTAGTAGCGAAAGTAGCTGTAGCAGCAGTAGCAGTAGTAGTAGTAGGAGTAGTAGAAGTTATTCTAGTAGCAATAGTAGTGGCAATAGTAGTAGTGGTAGGAGAAGTCGTAGCAATAGTCATAGTAGTAGTTGCGATAGCAGAATTACTACTAGGAATCCAACTTTTACTTGTGCTACTACTGCTACTACTACTACTACTCCTACTCCTACTACTACTGCTACTTCTCCTACTCCTACT
Organism: Trichopus zeylanicus subsp. travancoricus; assembly: GCA_005019695.1. NCBI lineage: Eukaryota > Viridiplantae > Streptophyta > Magnoliopsida > Dioscoreales > Dioscoreaceae > Trichopus > Trichopus zeylanicus. The sequence goes on along the minus strand of RXID01015751.1, from coordinate 7,957 downwards.
ACTACCACTAATACCACATCTACTACTACTGCTACAATTATTACTACTTTTACACCTATTCCTACTCTTGCCACTACTATTGCTATTCGTACTCCTGTTGTTGTTGCTACTGCTACTACAACTTCTACTATTGCTACTGCTACTCTTGTTGCTGCTAGTTCTGTTGCTACTTCTACTACTACTAATCATAATACTGCAACTACTAGTCTATTACTACTTGTCTTACTGCTACAACGACTACTACAACTGCTACTACTACTATTTCTCATACTAATGCTGCTGCTGCTGCTGCCGCCACTACTACAACTGCTACAACGACAACAACTATTACTATGAATACTACTACTATGCTACTGGTTCTACTACTACTACTAATACTAATATAAGTACAACTACTTATACGACTACTGCTGCTGCTAACACTACCACAATTCCTTCTCCTACTCCAACTGCTGCTGCTACTACTACTCTTACAACAAGTACTCAGACTACTACTACTGCTACTACAACTACTACTACAACTACTAATACTAATATTACTATTACTACAACTACCACTACAACTCGTACTACTACTGTTACTACCATTACAACAACAACTACTACTACCCCTTCTAATACTACTATTACCACCACCACCACCACCACTACTACTACAACCAGAACTATTACTCCTATTGCTTCCGCTACTACAACTACTTCAACTACTACTAGTACTACAACTACTACACCAACTAGCATTGTTACTACTGCTTTTGCTGCTACTACTACTGCTGCTGCTATAACTCTGTCCACTACTGCTACTGCTACAACTGTTACTACTCCTATTACGACAACCACCACCACCACTACTACTACAACTACTACTTCTACAGTTGCAAGCACTACTACATCTACTACTAATACAACAATCGCTACTACTACTCCTACTGTTGTTACTACTGGTGCTACTACTACTACTACTACTACTAATAATACTACTATTACAACTATTTCTGCACCTACTCCTAGTTCTCCTACTTCTAGTACTTCTACTCTTACCACTACTACTACTACTACAATAACTTCTCCTACTCCAACTCCCATTACTACTACTAGCCCTACTACCACTACTACCCATACTCCAACAACTACTACCCCAATTACGACTACTACTACTACTACTTCTACTATTATTGGTATTTATGCTACTAGTACTACTGCTACTATCGCTACTACTATTGCTACTATCGCTACTACTATTGCTACTACTACTCCAACTACTACTACTAGTACAACAACAACAACTACTACTAATACTAATTCTAAAACTCCAACAACAACTGCGATCGCTACTACTGTTGCTACTACTACTATTCTAACTACTTCAAACTACTCCTACTACTACTACTACTCCCTCCTACTACCACTACTTCTACTGCCCCTATTACTACTGCTGCTGCTGCTGCTACTGTTGCCACTACTACTACTACTACTAGTACTACTACTATTATTACTTCTACTACTACTACTACAACTGCTACTACTACTGCTATTGCTACTACAACTATTCTAACTACTACTACAAGTCCTAACTCTTCTACTACTGCTGCTGCTGCTACTATCCTATAACTACTGCTGCTGCTACTCCCATTACTACCATTACTGATGCTGCTACTACAACAACTACTACTACTACTACTATTGTTACTACTACTACTCATACTGCTGCTACTACTGCTACTTATTCTTCTAATACTCTACTGCTACTGCTACTAATACCACTAGTACACTACTACTTGTAGGAGTTGTAGTCATAGAAATTGTGGGAGTGTTAGGAGTAGTTGGTAGTAGTAGAAGTTGTAGGAGTATTAGGAGTAGTTATAGTAGGAGTATTTGTAGTTGTAGCAACAGTAATAGTAGTAGATGTGGTAGGAGTGTTAGTATTAGTAGTAGTAGCAGTGGTACAAGTAGTAGTAGTAGCAGTAGGAGAAGTAATAGTAGCAATTGTACTAGTAGTAGTAGTAGTAGTAGTAGTAGTAGTAGTAGTAGTAGTAGTAGTATTAGTAGTAGTAGTAGTTGTTGTTGTTGTTGTAGAAGTAGTGCTAGAAGTAGTAGCATAAGTAGTAGTAGGATATGGAGTAGGAGTAGTACTAGTCATAGTAGTAGTTGGAGTAGGGTAGTAGTTGTAGTATTATTACTAGGCGAAGTAGTGGTGGTGGTAGTAGTAGTACTAGGAGAAGTACTAGGAGAAGTAGTGGTTGTAGTAGTAGTAGTAGTAGCAATAGCAGTAATTATAGTAGTAGTCTAAGTGGTGGATGTCAATGTTGTAGTAGTTGTAATAGTAAAAGTAGTTGTAGTATTAGTAGTAGTAGTAGTAGCAGAGGTAGGCTTAGTAGTAGAAGTAGCAGTTGTTGCAATAGTAGTAGTAGTAGTAGTCATAGAAGTAGAAGTAGTTGAAGTAGCAGTAGTATTGGTAGTAGTAGTTGTAGTAGTAGTAGTAGTAGTAGTAGTACTAATAGTAGTAGTAGCAGTAGAAGTAGATGAAGTTATAGTAGCTATAGTAGTTGTTGTAGTAGTAGTAGAAATTGTAGTAGTATTGGTAGTAGTTGCAGTAGGAGTAGTAGTAGTAGTAGTTGTAGCAACAGTAGTAGTAGTAGTTGTCGTACTAGAGGAGTAGTAGCAGTTGTAGCAGTAGTAGTAGTGGTAGTGTTAGTTGTAGTCACAGAAGTTGCAGTTGTAGTGGTAGCAATAGTAGTACTTGTAGTAGTAGCTGTGGTAGTGGACGTAGCAGAAGTAGTATCTATAGCAGAAGTAGTAGCTATAGTAGTAGTAGTAGTAGTAGTAGTAGCGGACGTACTAGCTGTAGTAGTAGTAGTAGTCATAGAGATAGTAGCAAGAGTAGTAGCAATAGCAGTAGTTGCAATAGTAGCAGTAGTAGCTGTAGCAGTTGTTGTAGTAGCAGTAGTAGTTGTGATAGTCGTAGTAGGAAAAGCAGCAGCAGTAGTAATTGTAGTTTTAGTAGTTAGGGTAGTAGTAGTAGTACTAGTAGTAGCAGTAGTAGTGGCAGGCGAACTAGTAGTAGCAACACTAGAAGTAGTAGTAGTAGAAGTTGTTGTAGTTCTAGCAGTAGCAGTAGTAGTAGCAGTTGTAGTAGAAGTAGCAGTATTGGTAGAAGTAGTCCTAGTAGTAGTACTAGTAGCAGCTATGGTACTAGTTGTAGGAGAAGAAGTAGTAGTAGCAGTTGTAGTAGTAGTTTTAATTGTAGTAATAGTAGTAGAATTTGTTGTAGTGGTAGTAGCAGTAGTACACCTATTGCTATTCCTACTTCTACTATTCCTACTGCTACTAATACTACTGAGGTTGCTACTACTACTACTATTACTACTGCTACTACTATTGCTACCACTACTATTAGTGCTACTTCTACTACTGCTACTACAACAACCGCTACTGCTACTACTGCTACTTTTTCTATGACTACTACTGCAACTACTACTGCTACAACTGCTACTACTACTACTACTGCTACAACTGCTACTACTACTATTCCTACCTCTACTACTACTACTATTACGGCTACTCTACTACTATTTCTATCTCTGCTACTACTGCTACTACTAATACTATTACTGCTTTTACTATTACTGCTACTACTACTATTACAACAGCTATAACTACGACTCGTACCACTTAGATTACTACTACTACTACTACTACTATTATTATTATTACTACTACTACTACTATACTATTACTTCTACGACTGCTTCTACTATATCTACTACTACTACTATTACTACTTCTGCTATTGCTACTACTACACTACTACTACTGCTGCTACTACTGCTACTGCTACAACAACACTACTACTACTACTACTACTACTACTACTACTACTGTTATTGCTACTACTGCTACTACTACTGCTACAGCTACTACTACTTCGGCTACTACTTCTACTGCTACTACTATTACTAGTACAAACACTACCACTACTACTTCTAGAACAACAAGAATTATTGCTACTGCTACTCCTACTACAACTACAAATACTACTACAACAACAAATACTACTAGTACTACTACATCTAGAACTACTGCTATAGCTGCTACGACTACTACTGCTACTACTACTCCCATTACTAGTGCTTCTCCAACTACTACTACCCCTATTACTACTACAACTACTACACCTACTACGACAGCTGCAACTACTATTGTTGCTACTAATACTAATACTACTACTAATACTACTACAACTGCTAATTCTAATGCTACGAGTAATATAACTACTACCACAACAACAACAACTACTACTACTCTTACTATTAATACTACAACTGTTAAAACAACAACTACTACTTTTGCAACTAGTACAACTGCTACTGCCCTTACTTCTACTATTGCTGCTGCTACTACTAATACTACTTCTACTCCAACGTCAATTGCTATTGCTTCTCCTACTCCTATTCTGACTGCAATTACACCTACTAATACTACCACTACTACTACAACAACAACAACTACTATAACAACTACTACTACTCTCACTACTACTGCAACTACTACTAATCCTGCTGCAACTACTGCTACCACTACACCAACTATTACTACTCCTACTACAACTCCTATTGATACTACTACTACAACTGCTTCTACGACAACTACACCATGTCCTACTACTACTACTACCATTGTTACTACTACTCCTACTCGTTCTATTGCTACTATTACTCCTCCTACTACTACTTCTACAACTACACCTACTGCTACTCCTACAACAACTCCTACTCCTACTACTCCTACTACTCCTACTACTAATATTACTACTTATACTCCTATTAGTACTCCTACTACTACTCCTACTACTACTACTATTACTACTGCCACTACAACCTATACTATTGCTACTACTCCTACTCCTACTCCTACTCTAACTTCTACTACTACTACAACAACTACTACAACTACTATTACTTCTACTGCTACTACTACTACTGCTGCTATAAAAACTCCTATTACTCCTACTTCTACAACTGCGACTACTGCTATTTAATATCAACTACTTCTTGTACTACTACTACTGCTACTACTACAATTGCTGCTACTACTATTGTTGTAGCTACTGCTACTATCACTGCTATTACTACTACTACTACTACAACTAAAACTACTACTACTACCATTATTACTAGTTCTACTACTACTACCACCATTACTACTACTACTAGTACTATGCTACTTTTACTACTACTACTACTGCTACTACTACTACTACTATTACCACTACTCCAACTCCTACTTTTACAACAACAACAACAACAACTACTACTACTACAACTACTACTCTTACTACTACTACTGCAACTACTACTAATCTTGCTACAACTACTGCTGCTACTATGCCAACTATTACTATCCTACTACAACTCCTACTCCTACTCCCACAACTACTACTAGATCTCCTCCTCCTCCTCCTACTACTACTTGTACTACTATTGCAACTGCTGCTGCGATAACTACACCTCGTCCTACTCCTATTACTACTACTACTGCACTGACTCCTACCACTATTACTACTACTCCTACACCTACTACCACCACTACTACTACTACTCCTACTCCTTCTACTGCTACTACTTCTACTTCTCCTACTACTACTCTTACTACTCCTACTACTACTCCTACTCCTACTATGACTACTACTACTCCTACTACTACTACTCCTACTTCTACTCTAAGTTCTATTAATACTACAACAACTACTATAACTATTATTATTATTACTACTACTACTACTATTACTGCTATAAGAACTCCTACTGCTCCTACTACTTCTACAACTTCTACTACTACTATTCAATATCAACTACTTCTAGCACTATAACAACAACTACTACAGCTATAAGTGCTACTACATCTATGATTGCTGCTGCTGCTACTATCACTGCGATTACTACAACTACTACTGCTAACATTGCTACTATTACCGTTACTATTACTACTATTACTACTACTATTACTACTACTACTACTACTACTACTACTACTACTACTACTACTACTACTACTACTACTACTACTACTATACTATTACTTGTACAACTTCGTCTACTACTTCTACTACTTACTCCTATCTTTTCTTCTGCTACTACTACTACCACCCCACTATCTATCTCTATGCTACTTCGCTCAGTACTACTACTACAACACCACTCACCACCACGACGACGACGACTTGCTGGGCTACGGCGGCGACTACCACAACTACTACTATTACTACTACTATTACGACTGCTACTACTACTTCGGCTACTACATCTACTACCACTACTAGTACTAGTACAAACACTACCAGTACTTCTACAACAACAAGAACTATTGCGACTGCTACTTCTACTATTACTACAACTACTACTACAACAAAAAATACTACTGCTACTACTACATCTACAACTACTCCTACTCCAACTCCCACTCCCACGAATTCATTTTCTGCTACCACGATAATTACAACTACAACTTTTACTACTAGTACTACAAATACTACTACTACTACTATTACAACTCCTAGTACTAATACTACTCCTACTACAATTACTATTACAACAACAACAACAACTACTACTACTACTATTACTGTTGCTAATACTACAACTATTACTACTACTACATCTACAACTACTACTTCTCCAACTCCTACGACTTCAGGTACTGCTACCACTACAATTACAACTACAACTTTTACTACTACTACTACTACTACTACAAATACTACCACTACTATTACTACTCCTACTGTTAATAATAATACTACTATTATTATTATTACTACTACTGCTACTCCTACTACTATTACTACTACTAGTGCTTCTACTCCTATTGCTACTACTACTCCAACTACTAGTGCAACTACTACTATAACTTCCACTACTTCAACTACTTCTAATACTACTACTTCTATTACAACTACATTCGCTCCCATTACTAGTATTACCACTACACCAACTACTAGTACTACAACTGCTGCTATTACCACTACTGCTACTACTTCTTCTTCGACTACTACGACAACTACTACTACTACTACTACTACAATTGCTGCTATTACTACTACTACCACTACTTCTGCTACTACTTCCGCTACTACTACTACAACTTCTACTACCACTACTACTACTACTACCACAAGTACTACTACTGCTTCTACTACTGCGATCATAACTTCTACTCTTGTAGCTCCTACTACTATAACCAATACTACTACTACTTTTACTACTACTACTACTACTACTACTTCTTCTTCTACTACTACTACTACATCTACAGCAAACTACTACTCCAACTCTTACTAGTACAATTACAACTACTAGTACTAACAATACTACTACTACTACTCCTACAACTACAAGTACAATTACAACAACTACTATTACTACTGTAATAACTATTACTAATGTTACTACTCCTACTGCTGTTACTACAACTACTACAATTGCTGCTTCTTCAACTATTACCACTATGACTACTGTTATTGCTACTACTATTACTGTAACTACTACTATTGTTGTTGCTGCTAGTTGTACTACCACAACTACAACTACTACTACTATTACTACTAATTCTACAACTACTACTATGACTGCTACTACTACCACTACTACTACTACTACAACAACAACTACTACTACTACTACTACTACTACTACTACTAGGGGTGAGCAAAACTGTTTTACCGTACCGGTTATAAACATTCTAGAACCGGAATCGGATTTTGGTTCTTAAAAAATTGAGAATCGGAACCGTACCGGTTTAGATAAAGAACCGATTTTTTTAGTTCCAGTTCTAAATCGGTTCTAAAACCGGCATACCGGAGTAGATCATTGCTCTGGCAATGGACGGAGGAGAGTTCGGAGCAAGTGGCGACGAGATCGGAGCAAGTGATGGGCCTGGAGACGACCGACGAGGGCGAGGG
>RXID01015750.1:0-10250 GCA_005019695.1 Trichopus zeylanicus subsp. travancoricus | reverse complement strand
TAGAAGTTGTAGCTATAGCAATAGAAGTAGTAGTTGTAGTATTAGTAGTTATAGTAATAGTACCTTTGTGGCAGTAGAAGCAGTCGTAGCAGTAGTAGCCATAGTAGCAATAGTAGTAGTAATAGCAGTCATAGCACTAGTAGCAGAAGTAGTAGTGGTAGTGTAGCACTAATAGTAGTAGAAGTAGTAGTTGTATTATTGGCAAAAGAAGAAAAAATAGTGTAGCAGTAGTAGTAGTACTAGCAAAAGTAGTAGTAGTAGTGCTGGAAGTTGGAGTAGTCGTAGTAGTTGTAGTTCTTGTACTAGTAGTAGAAGCAATATTAGTAGTTGCAGTAGTAGTAATAGTAGTAGTAGTAGCAGTAGTAGTAGTAACAGTAGCAGTAGGGTAGTAGTTGTAGTAGTAGTAGTAGTAGTAGAAGTAGTAGTGGTAGTAGTAACCGCAGTAGTAGTCATAGTAGCAGTATTAGTAGTACTAGCATCAGTTAGAATAGTTGCAGTAGCACCAATAGTAGTAGTTGTTGTAGTAGCAGAAGTGGCAGCAGTATAAATAATAGTAATTATTGTTGTAGAAGTAGTAGTTCTAGTAGTAGTAGTAGTAGTAGTAGTAGTAGTAGTAGTAGTAGTAGTAGTAGTAGTAGTAGTAGTAGTATTAATAGAAGAAGTAGTAGTAGTAACAGCAGTTGTAGTAGTTGCAGTAGTAGTAGTAGTAATAGGAGGAGGAATAGTAGCCAGAATAGCTGTAGGAGAAGTTGTAGTACTAGACGTAGTAGTAGTATTACCTATAGCAGCAACAATAGTAGTAGTAGCAGCAGCTGTAGCAGTGGTAATAGTAGTAGTAGTAGTAGCTCTACTAGCAGAAGTAGTAGTAGTAGTAGTAGGTGAAGTTGTTGGAGTAGTAGTATTAGTAGCCGTTGCAGCGATACTAATAGTTTTAGTAGCAATAGTAGTGACAGTTGCAGTAGTGGCGGTAACAATAGTAGTATTAATAGTAATAGAAGTTGGAGTAGTAGTAGTAGTAGTAGTAATAGTAGTAGTAGAAGGTGAAGTTGTTGGAGTAGTAGTATTAGTAGCCGTAGCAGCGACCGTAATAGTTTTAGTAGCAATAGTAGTGACAGTAGCAGTAGCGGCAGTAACAATAGTAATATTAATAGTAATAGAAATTGGAGTAGTAGTAGTAGTAATAGCAGTAGTACTAGGAGCTGGACTAGTAGTAGTAGTTGTGGTAATAGTAAAAGGAGTAGGAGTAGCAGTTGTAGTAATATAAGTAGTAGTAGTAGTTGTAGTAGTAGTAGTTGATGTAGCCATAGTAGTAGTAGTAGCAGTTATTGTTATAGTAGTAGCAGTAGTTGCTAGTAGTAATAATTGTAGTAGTAGTAGTTGAAGTAGTAGCAGTAGTAGCACTAGTAGTAGTTGTTGTATTGGTAGTAGTAGTAGTAGAACAGGAGCCGTAGTAGTAGTAATAGTAGTCGAAGCTATAGTAGTTATGGTACAAGTAGTAGCAGCAGTAGTAGCAGTTGTAGTGGTGGTAGTAGTAGTAATAGCAGAAGTAGTAGGAGTAGTAGCAGTTGTTCTAGTAGTAGTAGTTCTAGTAGTTAGAGTAATGGTAGGGGTAGGAGTTGGAGTAGTAGTAGTAGGAGTTGTAGTAGTCGTAGTAGTAATAGTAGGAGTAGGAGTAGTGGTAGTAGTATTAGTAGTAGTAGTAGGAGAAGGAGGAGGAGGAGGAGGCAGAGCAGCAGCAGAAGTAGTAGTAGTAGCAGTAGCTACAGTAGTAGTCGCAATAGTAGTAGTAGTAGAAGTTGCATTACTTGTAGTTGTAGTAGTAGTATTACTAGCTATAAAATAAGTAGTAGAAGTTGTAGGAATTATAATAGTAGTAGTAGTAATAGTAGAATTAGTAGCAGTAATATTAGAAGTCGAAATAGTAGTAGTAGTAGTAAGAGTAGTAGCAGTAGTAGTGGTGGAAGTAGTGATTGCAGTAGTTGTACACGTAGAAGTAGTGATAGTAGTAGTAGTTGTTGTTATAGAAGTCATAGTAGGAGCAGTAGCAGCAGCAGTAGTAGTTGTTGTTGTTGTTGTAGTAGTCATAATAGTAGTAGGAGCAAGAGTAGTAGTACTAATAGTAATAGTAGTAGTAGTAACAATAGTAGTACTAATAGTAGTAGAAGTAGTAATGGTAGTAGTATTAGGAGTGGTAGTCGTGATAGCAGTAATAATAGTAGTAGCAGTAGTTGTTGTAGTAGTAGTAGTGGTGGTGGTGGTGGTGGTAGTAGTAGTAGTAGTTGTTGTAGTAGTAGCAGTAGTAGGAGTAGTAGTAGTAGTGGGTCTATTTGAAGTAGTAATAGTAGTAGTAGTGCAAGTACTAATAGTAGTAGTGGTTGTTGTTGTAGTAGTTGCAGTAGTGGTGGTAGTATTGACAAGAGTAGTAGTAGTTGTTGTTGTTGTAGTAGTAATAATAGTAGAAGTAGGAGGAGTAGTAGTTGTTGTACTGATAGCACTTGAAGGAGTAGTAGTAGAAGTCATAGTAATAGTAGTAGTTGAAGTTGCAGCCGTAATAATAGTTGTTGTAATAGTAGTAGCAGCAGTAGTAGTATTAATAGCAGCAGTAGTAGTAGTAACAGTAGAAGTAGCAGTAGTAGTAGTAATACTATTATTATTAGTAGTAGTAGTTGTTGTAGTAGTAGTAGGAGGAGGAGGAGTTGTAGTAGTAGGAGGAGTTGTAATAGTAGTAGGAGGAGATGTAGTAGTAGTGGTAGTAGCAGCAGTAGGAGTCCAGAGTTGGACTTGTAGTAGTAAGAGTAGTATTATTAGGAGCTGTAGTAGGAACAATAGTAGGAGTGGTAGTTGTTGGAGTAGTGGTAGCAGTAGTTGTGGTAGTAGTAGTAGTGGTAGTAGTAGTAGTTGTTGTTGTTGTTGTGTTAGCAATAGTAGTAGTAGTAGTACTAGTAGTAGTAGTAGCAGTAGCAGTAGTAGTATTAATAGTAGTAATAAGTATAGTAGTAGTAGCAGTAGTAGTAATCATAGCAGTAGTTGGAGTAGCAGTAGCAGTAGGAGTAGCAATTAATGTAATAGTTGTTGTAGAAGTAATAGTAGTAGTAGAGCAGTGATAGTAGTAGTAGTAGTAGTAATAGTAGTAGTAGTAGTAGTAGTAGTAGTAGTAGTTGTTGTTGTTGTTGTTGTTGTTGTTGTTGTTGTTGTAGTAGTAGTAGTAGGATTTGTAGTAGTAGAAGTAGTAGGAGTTGTAGTAGTAGAAATAGTAGTAGTAGTAGTGGTAGTAGCAGTAGGGGTTGGAGTAGGACAAGTAGTAGTAATAGTAGTATTATTAGTAGTTGTCTTAGGAACAGTTGTGGTAGCTGTAATTGTTGTAGTAGTTGTAGTAGTAGTAGTAGTAGTAGTATTAGTCGTTGTTGTAGTAGTAGTGTTAGTAGTGATAGTAATAGGAATAATGCTAGCAGTAGTAGCAATAGTAGTACTAGTAGTAGTTGTAGTACTACTACTAGTAGTAGTTGTAGTACTACTACTAGTAGTAGTTGTAGTACTACTACTATTAGTAGTAATAGTAGTAATACGTGTAGTAGTAGTCGGTGTAGTAGTAGTAGTAGTAATCATAATAGTGTTGGAGTGGCAGTAGCAGTAGGAGTAGCAGCAGCAACAGTAGTAGTAGTAGAAGTAGTAGTAGTAGTAGTTGTTGTTGTTGTTGTTGTTGTGGTAGTGGCAGTAGCAGCAGTAGTAGTAATATTAGTATTAATGGTAGTATTAATAGTAGTAGTAGTAGTAGTAGTATTAGTAGTAGTAGTTGTTGTAGTAATAGTAAAATTAGTTGTAGTAGTTGTTGTTGATGTTGTTGTAGTATTAGTAGTAGTAGTCGTTGTAGTATTAAGAGTAGTGGGAGTTGTAGTAGTAGTAGTTGGAGTTGGAGTTGGAGTAGTAATAGTAGTAGTTGTTGTAGAAGTAATAGTAGGAGTAGAAGTAATGGAGTAGTGTTTGGAGCAATAGTAGAGTAGGAGTTGGAATTATAGCAAAAGTAGTAGTAGTAGTAGTAGGAATAGTAGTAGTTGTAGTAATAGTAGTAGTAGTAGTAGTATTTGTAGCAGCGGTAGTTGTTGTTGTAGCAGTAGTAGTAGTATTAGCAGTAGCAGTCATGGTAGTAGTAGTAGTAGTAGGAGAAGTAGTAGTTGTTTTAGTAGGAATAGAAGTGTTTGTAGTAGAAGTAATAGTAGTAGTAGTAGTAGTAATCAAGGTTTTAAATGTCGGCCGAAACTGCTCGCCGCAACAACTCGGCCGAAAAGGTTTTGGCTCTAGGGTTTAAAAGTTAGGGTTTCATTGGGGGCGAGCTGAGTGAGTGCAGAGCGGGCGGGGCGAGCGCAACGCGTGGGGAGCGAGCGTGGAGCGAGTCGGCGCGTGCAGGGTGCGGGGCGATCGCAGCGCGCCCGTGGCACCTCCGGGAAGTCGGGCTCAACTGGGACGTGCTCTTTCATTTCAGCGGCGAGCACAGCGCTCTAACGGTGAGCCCTGCTATCTTTGACCACGTCAAGGTCATGCTCCAGCTCCACATCGACATTCTTTGCACCACCCGGCAGGTCCTCTTCGACTATGGCAAGATGTCAGGTGCCTGTGTCTTGTTCATTGTTGATGAGATGCAAAAGAGGAGCGCTGAGAATGGACAAGCCACCACCGGTGAGAGGCTCAACTAGGGCGTGCTCTTCGGTTTCGGTGGTGAGCGCAGCGCTCCCGCGGCGAGTGTAGTGCTGCCGGAGATCACCATCGATGGTGAGCGCAGGATTTCTCTTCTTCTTTTTTTTTTCAGCAGTGGAGCGCGTACGTTGATGTTGCAGCTCCATTGATGCCGATGACCACCTCCTTGCTGGCGAGACAACTCGTAGAACGGTTGCCGGCAATCAGCTCGTTTCACGGATGCCACAGTAGAGAACTGCATGTAGGGTTTACTGTTTATTACTGTTGGTTTGTTTTATTTGGTTGATCACGGGCGTGATGACTATAGAGCTTTTGTGTTTGCTACTGTTAATTTGTTTTATTATGTGGATCACATGCCAGATGGTTGTGGATCAGTGCAAGTGGATGTGCTGAATGATTGATTATTTCTTTGTTAGCAGCAAGATTGGTTATTATATTAGGCTATTAGGTGTTTAGGCTACTCCATTATCGCTTATATATAGTTAGTGCAAACTGCAAAGTTTGTAGACAATATGATTTGAGATTTTCAGGCGTTGTAATACTATTGGTGTTTCAGTTGCGGTGTTTTGTGGGTTTATTGTCTTACTTCTGTTTTAGACTACAATCATATTCTAATAGGAGGTAAGAAATTTTCATATTATGATTGATATATCATAAATATTCTTATATTATGCGCCTAAACTTTATAGATTTTATTTTTATTTTAAATTTTTTATTCCAGTATAATTATCAGTTATAACTTCCAGTGAAATCTGATTCCCTCTCAAGGAGGTTTTAGTCGATTCATGGATGAAGATTAACATTTTGTATTGTGTTCATATTTGGGAATTTTTTTGTTCAATTTTTTGGTCGATTCATGGATGAAAATCATAGATCCAACACGTCTTGTTGTTAGTTGGTTAACTATGAGATTAGTGGGGGCGGGAGGGCGAGCTGCCATTTTAAAATTTAGTTCTCCAAAATTTGGATTTTGCAGTACAGGAGAGAGTTGAGTGGCAAACTCAGACTCAGCCGAAAAAGTTTAACTATTAGTTCTTTCATCTAATTGATTTGCGTATTATGTAGTTCTTTGCTTGTCTTTCCATACTATTTATTCATTTGAGTTTTAATCATATAATAAAAATATTGTATAAGATTGTTCTTAGGATGATTTGTATTTGCTTTGTTGCAAATTTTTTCATAGTATCAAATGGGTTTTCCATTTATTAAAAAGGTAATTTCTTGAGCCAAAAAATTTTCACTGCTTGATGGTTTTGTCATAAAGGCAATTGAGTGGGAAAGCATGAACTATGAGTAAATCAAAATTAATGCGAAAATAGAGTTTTTTTATTTTTTTAGAAATTAATATTTTATGCGAAAATTATGTATTAAATTGAGAATGTCGAAATTAACATGAAAATTAGGTAATAAATCAAGAAATATGTTAGTAAATCCTAAACCCTAAACCTTATATCCTAAATATAAAATTATTAATTACGTGAAAATTAGTTAATATTTAATTATTAATTAATTTATTTATGTGAAAATAGAGTTTTTTTCTTAATCATAGGTAAATTTTCTTACGCCAACATTTGTTCTATTACTGCTACTGTTGTATTGCATATGGCTCTCAAGCAAAAGATGCAACGATCACCTCGTGATGGCGATATTACATGACAACACTGTGAATTAGTGGATGCAGAAAATCAGAAAGTTCTTTGCAAATGATGTGGTCATGTGCTTAGTTTTGGAATTACAAGATTAAAAGAGCATTTGGGAGGAATCGCCGGCTCAGTTCGACCATGTGTGAAAGTTTTGAATGAAGTAAGACAAACATTTTGGGTAATAGTACAAAGCTGCGGAGAAAATAGAAGAAAGCATAAGGCCAAAAGTTTACACTTTGAACATGAACTTATCAACCACTGTAATCCAAATCCCGAGCAAGCTTCTGATGATGAAGACGATGATACTACGATTCAGGAAGTAATTTGCAAAAGTCGATGTATGAGGAAACTCAAGGTGGTTCTGGCACTTTCGAGACAGTTCATGATCGCTAAACTACTAGTTTCAGAGAACGACATACACAGCAACACACCTCTGCCCCTTCAGGAGTAAGAGAGGATTTCCATTTTCCTGACATCGGATCTATAAATATTTCTCCAATTGACCCATTTCTATTGAAACCAAGAGATGATACTCAAATAAATTTGAGAACAGCATCAACTGGTTTTTGGAAAGCAAAACAATGGTTGCGTAGCGCAGTATCCAAATTTTTTTTCTATAACCATGTTCCATTTCATTTAGCAGACGGCGGTTACTATCATGGAGTAATACATGTCGCTCAAGAGGTTGGCCCAAGAGTTCCTCCACCAAGTGCTTATGAAATTTCTGAAAAGTATATGAATCTTGTAGTTGAAGAGATGATTGCTTTTATCCAGACCTTCCACAAATATTGGGATGAATTTGGGTGTACCTTGATGTGTGATGGATGAAAGACACAAAATAGTAAAGATTTGATAAATTTTTTAGTATATTTTCCTGAAGGGACCATTTTTCTCAAGTCAGTTGACACATCAGGGGAGTCAAAGACTAGTAATTTCTTATATCATCTGATTGATAGTGTCATTGAGGAGATTGGGGAATCAAGAGTTGTACAAGTCATAACTGATAATGCAGCTTCGCTGGTATGTGTTGGAAAAAAGTTAATGCGAAAAAGAAAACATCTTTTCTGGACACCTTGTGTAACACACTCTATTGACTTAATATTGAAGGATATGGGTAAGGACCCTATATTGGAAAAGTGGTTGAGGAAGGTCAGAAGTTGATGCTTGGTGTCTTGAACTAATGAGAAAGGAAACACGGGATGAGAGATTATAAGGCAAGGCATTACTCGGTTTGCTACACAATTTATCTCCTTGGATTTCCTGTATACTCACCGACAGGCACTTAAGAGACTATTTACCAGTGAAGAATATGATAAGCATTATTTGAAGTTGAAACGGTTTGAGAAAATTCATTTTGAAAAATTCTACAATCAAGTCTTGAACGAACAATTTTGGGAATCAGTTGAAAATGTAATCGAAATCTTTAGTCCATTAGTTAAAGCGCTTCTAATTGTTGACTCAAATGATCATTTGCAGATGGGGTTCTTATATGAAGCAATAGCATGAGCAAAATGGCAAATAAGACAACATATAGGAACAATTAAATTTCATAAATGGGAGAAGATTATTGATCGTAATTGGGACAAAACATTATCCAAAGATATTCATGCTGCAAGAAATTGAGTAAAGAGTCATTTTATAGCACTTTACTAAGCTATAATGATACTATTGTTGATTCATATTTAATCATCTTGTAGGATACTTTCTGAATCAAATATTTCAAGATGCTAATGAGGTCAACAATAGTAATACAATTCTCAAAGCGCTACGTAAGATAATTGAGAGGACGGATCCAGATATGAGAACACGAATATTGGCAATGCGCGAGATACATTCTAAATCATTATTTTTTTTACATAATAAAGAAAGTTCTTAACTTGAGTACATTCATTAAACAGGCAGACGATTTTAAAAATAAAGTCAAGGACTTCGGCACACAACAAGCAATTGTAGCTATTAGGGTGATACTCATGGTATAGTTGATGTTCAATAATTATACATATTTCCTAATTAAATTTATATCAACTTATTAATAATTTTTTCACATAAATTACAGCTAGGTGGTGGAGTATTTATGGGCAGCATGTAGCACCTAATATTGCAAAGATAGCAATTAGAATTTTGAGTCAAACTGTTTCAAGTTCATAATGCGAGAGGAATTGGACAACTTTTTGATTAATTCATACGAAGAGAAATAGACTTAAAATTGAAAAATTGGAGAAACTTGTTTTTTGTTATTATAATATGCGTTTAAGATCCTGAAACTTACAGAGGAGAACATCGCCAGAGGATGAGATAATCAACTTGTCTGCCATATTCAAAGATGATGATCCTCTGATAGAGTGGATTCAAGAAAGAGAAGAACCTATCTTAAATCATCCTCAAATACAACAATCTATTCACTGTCTCTTAGATGAAGAATCAGAAGAGGAAGCTAACAAAATGCAGAATACTTTTGGTACAAGTGATAGCAGCAATGTGGTATAGCTGGTGACGCCAATTTTCAACAATCACAATATGAGGACTCATCTTCATCTTTTCCACAGTATGGAGGAAATGAGTTTTTGATCTCTAATTTATATGGCGGTAATGTGCCACAACATCCATATGCTTCACATGGTAGGCAAGATGTCAATCAAGGTCCAACCGATAATGCAAGCTCTAGCTACTATGACAGTTATCATAGCGAGATGTTTTCTTTTAGTCTAGGATATCATCAATCAATGTAGGACCATACGAATTCATACTATCCGCATGCTGAACAATACTATCAATCGCAACTCCATCGTATTGAGGAGTATGGTGATGAACAATACCAATCTCTTCAAGATCCACCTCGGAACAGCATGTGGTTATAAAACGTGGATTTATGCTATCTATGAAATGATATTTTCATTATTTTCTTAAATTGATATCTTATTGTAATTTTATGACATTTAAATTTAATGTCTATATGGTTTATTTTATCGCATGATAATTTATTTATTTCATTATCAAAATTTATTGTAATATTTTTCTTCTGATGTACTTTCTATTATCTACTATATATTCATAAATCCATACAATTATAAGATTTTTTTTTGGAAATAGAAAATGGTAAATCTGGATGATTATATTACAGTTTGAGACCAAGTTATACTAGAAGCAGGAAGAATAATTATGTCCATTCTTCGCCAAAAGCTTATATTTTATCGTAGAATGATTCCACCTTCGGCCTATGATATACTTGGACAAGCTTTAATTGAGTAGGCATTAAAAGATCGTGGAAGAGTAAATAATCAAATTTGTCATGCCACTCAACAAGGTTCATTTAACGCTATCAATCAACATTTTACCATAATTTCCCCTAAACACTTCGCACAGTGTGATATTTATTTCTCATGGGTTATTGGACCACTTTTATTATGTGGTGTCAAAGAATATGGTTATCATTTTCATTTTGGAGCTTCGATGTATGGTTATACTTCAAAACCGCTGTCATGAGATCGTGTAGAGCTAGTTGTTCTGGTTAGTATGCCTACAAATGCTTGTCTGGATCGTCCAGGTACTGAATTTGTAATTCCACAACCAGATGTTCCAAACTCAACTGATGATGCATATGATGATGATGATGATTAGTTGTATTATGTTATAATTTATAAATTATGTATGTGTGAAGTACATTTTAATGAAAAGTTAAATTTACTTATGTTAATTTTTAATTTTTAATCATATTCATATTACTTCTTGTATGTTTTTCTAATACATTAATATATATTAAAAATAGACTATATCAGTGATTAACTATCAAAATTAATTTTAATTAACTAAAATACTATTTAATATTATGGTAAAATTAAATATAAATTCTTGCCTAATTTTTAAAATTTTTTCAAATTTTTTTCAATATTTTATCGTATTTTTAATTTGAAGTCA
>RXID01015749.1:0-25439 GCA_005019695.1 Trichopus zeylanicus subsp. travancoricus | reverse complement strand
CTCGTAGTAGGAGAAGTAGTATTATTAGTAGTAGCAGCAGCACCAATAGCAGTAGCAGTAGTAGTATTTATTGTAGTTTTAATAGTAGTAGTTGTAGTAGGCGTAACAGTAGTAGTAGCAATAGTACTAATGGTAGGAGCAGCAGTAGTTGTAGCAGTTGTTTTAGGAGGTGTAGCAGTAGTTGTAGTAGTAGGAGTAGTAGTAGGAGTAGCAGTTCTAGTACAAGCAGTAGTAGTAGTAGTAGTTGTAGTAGCAGTAGCAGTGACAGTAGAGGTAATAGTAGTAGTTACAGCAGTAGTAGTTGCAGGTGAAGTAATATAAGTAGTAGTAGAATTTGAGGTAGTAGTAGTTGAAGTAGTTGTTGTAATTGTAGAAGGTGTAGCAGTTGTTGCGGTAGTTGTACTAGTTGTAGGAGCAGCAATAGTAGTTGTTGTAGGAGAAGTAGTAGCAGTACTATTAGTAGCAGTAGAAGTTGTTGCAACAATAGTTGTAGTACTATAAGCAATAATAGTAGTAGTAATAGTAGTTTTTGTAATAGCAATACTTGTAGTACTAGTAGTTGTAGTAGTGATGGTACCAGTAACAGTAGTTGTAGTAGTAGTAGTAAAAGTAGTTGTAGCAGTGTAGCAGTAGCCGTAGTTGTTGTAGTTCTACTAGTAGCAGCGGTTGAAGTAATAGTAGTAGTACTTATTATAGTAGCAATTTTAGAAATAGTAGTAGTAGTAGTAGTAGTAATACTAGCAGCAGTGATAGCAGTAGTGACCGTAGTTGTAGTAGTAGTAGGAGTAGCAATAGTAGTTGCAGTAGCAGCAGTAGCCGTTGAAGCGGAAGTAGTAGTTGTAGTAGTAGTAGCAGTAATAGTAGAAGTTATAGTAGTAGTAGCAATAGTAGGAGTAGTAGAAGTAGCATCAGTAGTGGCAGTAGTAGTAGTAGTAATAGGAGTAGCCGTAGTTGCAATAGCAGTCTAGCATTAGTTGGAGCGGTAGCAGTGGTAGCCATAGTAGATATAGTTGTTGTAGTAGTTGTAATAGCAGTAGTAGCTAGAGTAGTAGTAGTAGCAGTAGTAGTAGCAGTAGTAGTATAAGCAATAGAAGTAGTAGTAGTAGTAGTAACAGTAGTACTTGTAGCAGTAGTTGTTGCAATAGTAGTAGTAAGAGTAGAAATAGTTGAAGTAGCAGTAGCTGTTGTAATTGTAGCAAAAGTAGTAGTAGTAGTAGTAGTAGTAGTTGCAGTAGTAGTTGTCGCAGTAGTGGGAGTAGTAGGAGTGGCAGTAGTAACAGCAGTTGCAATAGTAGTAGCAATAGTAGTAGTAGGAGAAGTTGTGGTAGTAGTAGTACCAGTAGTGGTAGTCGAAGCTATTGGAGGAGGAGGAGCAATAGAAGTAGTAGAAGCGGCAACAACAGCAGCAGCAGCCGTAGTAGGAGTAGCGGTAATTGTAGTAGTAGTATTTGTAGTTGTAGTAGTAGCAGCAGTAATGTTGGTAATAGTAGTGGTTGCTGTTGAAATAGTAGGAGCAGTAGTAACAGAAGCTATAGTAGCGATAGTAGTGGCCGTAGTTGTCGCAGTAGCAGAAGTGGCAGTTGTGGTAATAGTAATAGTAGAGATTGTTGTAGTAACAGTAGTAGCAACAGTAGTAGTAAGAGTAGAAGTTGCAGTCGTAGTGGCAAAAGTAGAGGATTAGAAGTAGTAGTAGTAGTGGCAGTAGCCCTAGCAGCAATAGTACTAGTGGTGGCACGAGCAGTGGTAGTGGTAGTAGCAGTAGGAGAAGCAGGAGTAGGAGTAGCAGTCGTACTAGTGGTAGTAGCTGTAGCAGTAAGAGCAATAGTTATTGTGGTAATAGTAGTAGTCGAAGTAGCAGTGGCAGCAATATCAATAGTAGTAGTAGTAGTTGTTGTAGGAGTACAAGTAGAAGTAGTAGTAGTAGCAGTTGTAGCAGCAGTAGTAGTTGTACTAGTAGTACTTGTAGGAGTAGTCGCAGCAGTTGTAGTAGCATTTGTAGTAGTAGAATAAGTAATAGTAGCAATTCTAAGATTAGGAATAGAGATAGTATTTGTAGCAGTACTATCCGTAGTTGTCGAAGGAGAAGCAATAGTAGTAGGTGTAGTAGTTGTAATAATAATAGTAGCAATAGTAGTCGCTGTTGTAGTAACAGTAGCAGTAACAGAAGTAGTAGTAGTAGTAGTACAAGTAGTAGTAATAGTAGCAGTAGCAGTAGCAGAAGGAGTTGTAGTTGTAGCAATAGTAGTAGTAGTATTAGTAGGTATAGTAGTTGTAGTTGTGGTAATAGTTGTTATAGTAGTAGTAGTAGTAACCGTTTTAGTAATAGTTGTAGTTATAGTAGTAGTACTAGTAGTAGTAGTAATAATAATAATAGTGGTATTAGTATTAGTAGCAATAGTACTTGTAGTAGTAGTTGTAAAAACAGCAGTAGCAACAACACTATTAATTTAGTATTAGTAGTTGTAGTGGTTGTAGTACGAGTTGTAGGAGTAGGAGTAGCAACAGCAGCAGTAGTAGGAGTAGAAGTTGGAGTAGTAGTAGCGGTAGTAGGAGTAGGAGTAGGAGTAGTAGTTGTCGTAGTAGTAGTAGTAGTAGTAGGAGTTGTACTAGCAATAGTAGCAGTAGCAGTAGTCATAGAAGTAGTTGTAATTATATTAGTATTAGTAGTAGAAGTAGTTGTAGAAGCTGTAGTGTAGTAGTATTATTCGTAGTAATAGTAGCAGAAGTAGTAGTAGTAGTGGTGATGGTGGTGGTGGTAGTAGTAGTAAGACTAGTAGTACTCAGACCTGTAGTAGTAGTAGTAGTAGTCGTAGTAAGTGTAGCTGCAGAAGTAGCAGTAGCAGCTGTAGCAATAGCAGTAGTAGAAGTTGTAGTAGCAACTACAACAACAACAAGATTAGGAGTAGTTGTAGTAGGAGCAGGAGTAATAGTATTTGTAGCAAGAGTAGGAATAGGTGTAGAAGTAGTAATAATATTAGCAGTAGAAGTGATAGTAGAAACAGCAGGAGTAGGAAAATTGGTAGTAGTGGTAGGTGTAGGAATAGTAGTAGTAGTAATTCGGCTGCTACTACTACTGCTAGTACTACTCCTACTAGAACCACTGTTACTGCTTCTACTACTACAATAGCTGCTACTATTGTTACTACTTCCACAACTACGGCTACTATTGCCACTACTTCCATGGCTACTTCTATTGCTGCCACTACTACTGCAACAATTGCTATTGCTGCTATTGCCACTACTATTTGTTATACAATTGCTACTACAACTATTACAGCAACTTCTACTACCACTATTACTGCTGCTACTGCTAC
This sequence comes from Trichopus zeylanicus subsp. travancoricus, assembly GCA_005019695.1. Lineage (NCBI taxonomy): Eukaryota > Viridiplantae > Streptophyta > Magnoliopsida > Dioscoreales > Dioscoreaceae > Trichopus > Trichopus zeylanicus. Next base: position 22,125 of record RXID01015749.1, on the reverse strand, counting down.
TCATATGGCTACTGCTACTACTAATTCTACTATTTCTACAATTGCTAAAACTAGTGACACTACTACAGATGCTACAACAAATACTACTACTCCTACAACAACAATGACAACAACAACAACAAATCCATCTCCTCCAACTAATATTGTTCTTACAAAAACTACAACAACAACAACAACAACAACTACTACTACTACTATTGCTATAACTGCTACTGCTGCTACTCTTACTAGTGCTCCTGCTACAACTGCTTCAACTGCAACTGCTACTACTACTGCTGCAACTGCTGCTGCTACTACTACTACTACTACAACTGCTACAACTACCACAGCTCCGACCAGTGCTACAGCTACTACTCTTGCTAATACTATTGCTACTACTATTGCTACTACTACTACAACTACCAATACAGCTGCTACTACTGCTGCTACTACTACTACTGCTACAACTTACTACCACTGCTACTTCTGAAACTTCTCCTATTACTCCTCCTACTACTACTACTATTACTACTACTACAACTACTACTCCTAATACTACAACTACTACTACTTCTGCCACGGAAAATGCTACTACAACTAAAACTACTACTACAATACTACTATTACTAACAGTACTACTATTGATACTAATAGAATTCCTACTACTACTACTCCTCCTACGACTACTACTACTTATGCTACTACTCCTGCTACTACTTCTACTATTGCTACAACTTCTACAACAACTACTTCTGCTACCGCTACTACCACTACTACTACTACAACTACCACTACTACTAACATTCCTACTACTACTAATGCTACTACTACTGCTACTATTACTTCTACCACCCATTCTACTACTACTACTACTTTTACTTCTACTTCTACAGGTACAACTACTATTGTTACTGCAACTATTATTACAACCACTATTACACCTACTACTGCTTGTACTCTTACTCCTATTACTAATACTACTACTTCTGCTACTACAACTATGACAATTGTTACACTACAACTCCCACTACTACTTCCAATACTACTACTACTGCGACTGCTACTACAACTACTACAATGGCTACTAGTACTACTTTAACAGCTACTGCTACTACTACCACCATTACTACTGCTGCTACAATGACTACTACTTGTACTACAACTATGACTACTACTACTACTACTACTGTGACGACTACTACAACTATAACTATTACTTCTCCAACTTCTTCTACAACTTCTGCTACTATTACTACTGTTGCTGCTGCTACTACAGCTACTACTATAGCTACTGCTACTGCAACTACCATTACAATGGCCACTACTGCTACTACTGCTGCTACTTCTGCAACTACTACTGCTACTATTACTTCTACTAGTATTAGAACTACTGCTACTTCTAGTACTACTACTACAAGTACTACTAGTAGTAGTACAATTGCTACTACTACTACTACTCGAACTACTACTACTACAACTGCTACTATGGCTACTACTATGACCGGTACTACTACTACACCTGCTATTGCCACTACTCCTGCTACTACTATTGCTGCTTCTACTACTATACTTCTCCAACTACAACAACAACTACTAGTACTATTACTATTATTACTACTACTGCTACTACAACGACTACAGCTACTACTACTGCTACTGAAACTATTGTGATTACTACTATTGCTACTACTGCTAATATAGCTACCACTTCTACTTTCAGTACTACTACTCTAACTTCTACTACAACTACTACTACTGCTACTGCTGCTGCTGCTGCTGCTGCTACTACCACCACCACCACTACTACTTCTTCTTCTTCTATTGCTACTGCTATAACTACTACTACAACTACCACAAGTACTACTTCTATTATTATTGCCGCTACTGCGACGACTGCAACAACTACCACTACTCCTAATATAGCCACTACACCTACTACTATTACTTCTCCAACTTCAACTACTACTAAGACTATTGCAACTACTGCTACCATTACTGCTACTACAACTACAACTGCCACTACTGCTTCCACTACTACTGTTGGCACTACTACTACTACCGCAACTACTACTACTAATAGTAGTATTAGAACTACTGCTACAACTACTACAACCACTACTCCTCCTACTACTACTATTATGACTATTACAACAACTTCTACTACTGCAGCAACAACTACTAGCACTACAACAACAACTACTACTACTCCTACTACTACTGCAACTATTGCTACAATTATTGCTGCTGCTACCAATACTACTACTACTACTACTACTATTACTACTGCTGCTGGTGTTGCTACTGCTGATACCGCTACTACTACCAATACTACTACAATGACTACTACAACAAGAACTACTACTACTACTATGACAACAACAACAATAACAACAACTACTACTAGTGGTACCACTTCTACTATTAGTACTACTACAACAAGTACTACTACTCCTGCGACTGCTCTTACTACTACGGCTGCTTCTACTGCTGCTGCCGTTGCAACTACTACTACTTTTGCTACTGCTGCTGCAACTACTACTAATACAATTTCTACTACTATTACTACCACAACTACTACTTCCACTAGTATTGCGGCTACTACAACAACAACAACAACGACTACTACTCCTACTATTGCTACATCTACTACTACCGCTACTGCTGTTGCAACTACTACTCCTACAATGGCTATTACTGTTACTACTACAATGCCAACGATTACTACCGCTACAAGGGCTACTACTGCTACTACTGCTACCACTGGTTTGCCTAGCACTACTACTTATTGTAATACTATTGTTCTCACAGCAACCTGCACTACTTCTATTACTACCACATTTTCTAGTACTACAACTGCAAGTACTACTACTACTTGTACAACAACAACAACTACTACTAGAACTACTGCTACTACAACTACTACTTCGACTACTACTACTACTGGTACTACTACTGCTCCTGCTACTGCCACTGCTCCAGCTACTACTGCAACAATTACCACTACCACAACTACTACTATAGCTGCTGCTATTACTGCTGATACTGCTACTACTACTACTACTACAATGACTACTACAATAACAACTACTACTACTACAACAACAACAACAACTACTACTACTACTACTGCTAATACTGCTACTACTACTACTACTACAATGACTACCACAATAGCAACTACTGCTACTACAACAACAACAACAACAACTACTACTACTACTACTAGTAGTGGTACCACTTCTACTATTAGTACTACTACTCCAACTACTACTACTACTCCTACTATTGCTCCTACTACTACTGCTGCTAATACTACTACTACTTTTACTACTGCTACTACAACTACTACTAATACTATTACTAATATTATTACTACCGCAACTACTACTTCTACTACTATTGCCGCTACTACTACTACTCCAACTACAGCTACTAAAACTACTAGTATTACTTCTCCAACAACTACTACTACTGTAACTATTACTACATCTGTTACTACGGCTACTGCTGCAGCAACTACTACAACTACAATGGCTACTACTGTTACTGCTACAATGCCTACAATTACTACCGCTACTACTGCTACCACTGGTTTGCCTAGTACTACAACTTATTGTAATACTACTGCTCTGACAGCAACAAGCACTACTTCTACTACTACCACTTTTTCTAGTACTACAACTGCAAGTACTACTACTTGTACAACAACTACTACTATACTAGAACTACTGCTACTTCAACTACTACTACTACTGGTACTACTACTGCTTCTGCTACTGCCACTGCTCTAGCTACTACTGCAACAATTACTACTATCACTACTACTACTGCTGCTGCTGCTACCACTTGTACTACGATTACTACTCACGCTACTACTGCTACTACATCAATTAGTACTACTACTACTACTACTACTGCTGCTGCTGCTGCTGCTATTACCACTACTACTACTGCAACTACAAATGCTACAATGGCCACTACTGCTACTACTACTACCACTACTACTGCTACTTCTCCTACTACTACTACTTATTGTACTACTATAACTCCTACTGCAACTTGCCCTACTTCTACTACCACTACTTCTAGTACTACTACTACAAATACTGCAACTACTAGTACAATTTCTACTACTACAACTAGAACTACTACTACTATAACTACAACTATGGCTTCTACTACTACTGGTACTACTACTACTCTTGCTACTGCCACTACTCCTGCTACTACTACGACTACTGCTACTACTTTACTTCTCCAACTACAACTACTACTGCTACTATTGTTATTATTCTACTGCTGCTGCTACTACGAATACTGCTGCTACTACTACTACTAAAACTATTGCTATAACTACAATTGCTACTACTCCAACTTGTGCTACTACTACTACTCCTGCTACTGCACATACTGCTGCTGCTGCTACTATTACCACCACGACAACTACTACTACTACTTCTGCTGCTGCTGCTACAATTACTACTAATACTATTACTATAGCTACTACTACCACTACTACTACTACTACTATTATTGTTGCTACTACCACTATTACAACAACTACTGCTACTCCTAATATTGCTATGACAACTACTACTATTACTTCTCCAACTTTGACTACTACTACTACTACTACTACTACTACTACTACTACTACTACTACTGCTACTGCTACTCCAACTACTACTGCTACTACTGCTTCCACTACTATTGCTACCACTACTACTACTACCGCAACTACTTCTACTTTTACTAGTATTATAACTATTGCTACAACTACTACAACTAGCACCCCTACTACTACTACGATTATGACTATTACGACAATTTCTACTTTCGCAACTACTACTACTAGCACTACTACTACTACTCCTCCTACTACTACTGTAACTACTACTAATACTACTACTGTTGCTACCAATACTATTACTACTGCTACTTCTACTACTACTACTCCTCCTACTATTACTACGACTGTTGCTGCTCCTACTACTAATACTACTACTACTACTACTGCTGCAATGACTACTACAACAAATACTACTACTGTTACAACAACAACAACAACAACAACAACAACAACAACTAATACTACTACTAGTGGTACCACTTCAACTATTAGTACAACTGCTCTGACTACTACTACTACTACTACTCAAGTTACTGCTCCTACTACAACTACTACTAGTACTCCTACTACAACTACTATAACTACTACTATTTCTTCTCCAACTTCTACTACTACTACAACTACTACTGCAGCAACTACTACCGCTACTGCTGCTGCAACTAGTACTGCCACAATGGCTACTACTGTTACTACTACAATGGCTACTAGCACTACAACTACAATGGCTACTATTGCTACTACTGCTACCACTGCTTTGCCTACCACTATGACTTATTGTAATACTACTGCTCTGACTATAACATGCACTACTTCTACTATTGCCACTTGTTCTAGTACTACTACAACAAGTACTACTACAACTAGGACAACAACAACTACTACTACTAGAACTACTGCTACTATAACTGCTACTTCAACTACTACAACAAATGGTACTACTACTGCAAGTACTACTACAACAAGTACAACTGCGACTACTACTTCTATAACTACTGCTACTACAACTGCTACTTCAACTACAACTACTAATGGCACTACTACTACTCCTGCTACTACTACTGCTCCCACTACTACTGCAACACTTACTACTACCACTACTACTACTGCTACTGCTACTACTACTACCACTACTACTACGACCACTACTCCAGCTACTACTACTACTAATGCAACGACTGCTACTACAACAATTAGTACTACTACTATTATTATTACTACTACTACTACTACTTCAACTATTACTACTACTGCTACTACTGCAACAACTACTACTTCTACTACAACTATTACTAGTGCTACTTCAGCTACTACTATTACTTAAGCAACTACTCCTCCTACTACTACTACTACGACTACTACTACTACTGTTGCTGCTACTAATAATATTGCTACTAGTACTACTGCTACTATCACAACAACAGTTACTACAACTGCTACTACTACAATAATTACTACTACCACCACTACTACTGCTACTACTACTACTGCTACTACTACTACCGCTACCATTACGGCTACTGCTACTACTACTTCTGCTACCATTACTACTACAACTAGTACTGCAACTACTACTTCTTGTACTACTACTACTACTACTACTACTATTACTACTTTTATCACTGCTACTACTAGTACTCCAATCACTACAACTAAGACTACTACTACAACAACTACTACTACTGCTATAACTACTATTACTGATGCTGCCACTATTACTACTACTATTGATACTACTACTACTACTGCTATTACTACAACTACAACAACTACTACTACCATTGCTACAACTTCTACTACTACTACTACTACTTCTACTAACACTACTACTACTATTATTACTGCTGCTACTACTATTATAACTACTACTTCTACTAATATTAATACAACTACTACTCCTACTACTATAATTATTACTACTACAGCTAATACTACTGCTACTACTATTGCCACTACTACTACTACTACGCCTACTACTGCTCCTACTGCAACTCCGACTCCTACCCGAACTCCTGCTAGAACAACAACTACTGCAACTACTATGACTACTGATACTAGTACTACTGCTGCTGCTACTACTACTACTGCTGCTGCTACTACTACTACTACTACTACTACTAGTACAACACCTACTAGTACTACTACTACTATTACTACTACTATGACTGCTGCTACTGCTGCTAATACTACCACTACTATTGCTACTATACTACTAATACACCTACTTCTACTACTACTACTGCACCTAGTACTGCTTCTACTGCTACTCTGACTCCTACCCCAACTCCTACTACTACAACAACTACTATGACTACTATGACTACTAATACTAGTACTACTGCTACTGCTACTACTGCTTCTACTACTACTACTACTACTACTACTACTAGTACAACAGCTACTAGTAGTACTACTACTATTACTACTACTCCTACTGCTGCTACTACTGCTAGTAGTACTACTGCCACTATTGCTAATACTACTATAAGAACTATAACTATTACTGCTACTATTTCTACTAGTGCTACTACTGCCATTATTGTTACTACTACTGCTACGACAAGTGCCGCTGCTACTACTACCACTATTACGGCTACAAATACTACTATTATTACCACTACTGCTGCTGCTGCTGCTGCTGGTGCTACTACTACTACAACTACTCCTCCTCCTCCTCCTCCTCTTACTACTACAACACCAACTACTTCTACTACTACTAATTGTGCTCCTACTCCTACGTCTCGTACCCCTTCAACTCCTACTACTACTACTACAACTATTACTACTCCTACTCCTACCCCAACTCCTACTATTACTATTGCTACTCCTACTACTACTACTACAACAACAACTTTTGTTGCTACTCCTACTACTATTACTACAAAGACTACTCCAACTACTACTATTATTACTACAACTAAAACTTTTGGTACTACTACGGCTGCTGTTACTGCTGCTACTACTACTACTACAACAACAACAACAACAACAACAATAGCAGCTACTACTATTGCTATTGTTCTTGCTGCTGCAACTACTATATCTACTGCTACTACTACTACAACTACTACTTTAACTACTACTACTACTGCAACAACTACTATTACTAGTAGAGCTAACCCCATTACAAATACTACTACTACTACCACTACGACTACCCCTACTGCAACCCCTACTCCTACTACTACTACTACGATAACTACTACTATTGCTACTACAACCACTACTACTCCAACTATAACAACCACTACTGCTACTACTTCTGTTGCTACTATAACTAGTGCTACCACAACAATTACTACTATTAGTACAAACAACAACAGTAACTACTACTAATCTTATTACTACTGCGGTTATTGTTGCAGGAGCTGCTACTGCTGCTACTGCTGCTACTACTACTACTACTACTACTACTACTACTACTACTACTACTACTACTACTACTACTACTAATACTAATACTAATTCTACTGCTACTACTATGACCACTACTACTATAACTACTGCTTTTGCAACTATTCATGCTACTCCTACTACTATGACCACTACTACTACTACCACCACCATTACAAATCTTGTCGCGACCACTAATTCTACTATTACTACTACGACTACTACTTCTACTACTACATCTACACAACTACTACTACTATGACTATACCGCTACTACACCTCCCACTATCAGCACTAATTCTATGCCTACAACTACTACCATTATTGCTACCAATACTACTACTACTAATACTACTACTGCTAGAACTACTCCTTTTGCTACTCCTCCTCCTCCTCCTCCTCCTACTACTACTACTACTACTCCTCCTCACTCTCCTCCTCCTACTTTTGTACCATTACTAATACTACAACTACTGCTGCTGCCACTACAAATACTACTACTACTACTACTATTGCTTCAGCTACTACTACTACTACTACAACAACTACACTTATAGCTACAACTACAACAACAACAACAACTACTACTACTACTACAATTACAACAACAACAATTACTACTACAACCACCAGTACTCTTCCTCCTCCTCCTACTACAACTACTAATACTACTACTACTACTACTATTACTACGACTCCAAATCCAACTCCTACTCCTACTACTATTCCTACTACAATTTCAGCCACTACTGCTAACACAATAACTTCTACTACTACTACAACCACAACTACTACAACTATTGCTGCTGCTATTGCAGCAACTACGATTACTATTGCTACTACTAGTATTCTTGCAACTTCTTCTACCACTACTAATACTACAACTGCTACTACTCCTACTACTACTAGTATTTCTACTATTGTGACTACTACTACTACTACTATAACTACAACTATGATTACTACTGCTACTATAACCTATGACTACTGCTACTACTACCATACTACTAACCCAACTACTACTACTAATACTACTACAACTCCAACAACTATAACTATTACTACTACTAGTCCTACGACTACTACTAATACTACTACTGCTGCTGCTACCACACTACTATGAGTACTACTACTACTATAACTACTCCTGTTGTTGCCGATACTACTACTCCTACTACTACTAGTCTTACTACTACTACTACTACTACTTCTACTAATACTACTGCTGCTGCTGCTTCTAGTTCTACTACTACTTCAGCTATAACTGCTACTTCTACTACAACCACTACAACAACTACTCCTTGTTCGCTATTAATACTACTACTACTAATACTTCTACTTCTATTACTATTGCTGCTACTACTACTGTTGCTACAACTTCTACTCCAACTCCTGCTCCTACTACTACTACTACTTCAACTCCTACTAGTTTTATTACTCATACTGCTACTACAACTACTACTACAACCATGAGAACTACTTCTGCTACCACCACTGCTACTATTACTACTATTGCCACTACAACTGCTATTGCTACTGCTACTACTGCAACTACTGTTGTTGTTGTTGCTGCTACTACTACTATGGCAACTATTTCTACTATTACTCCGACTCCTACTACTCCTACTACTGCTTCTACTAGTACAACTACTGCTGCTACTACTTTTGCTACAACTAGTACAACTATTGCTCCACTACCGCAATTGCTACTACTATTACTACTGCAGCTACTTCAACTACTACTACTTCCCGTACTAGTGCTGCAATTGCTGCACTTCTGTTGTTACTAGTACTACTACTATAACCACTGCTACTACTGCTACTGCTTCTACTACTATTACTACCACTAGTACTGCTGCTACTACTTCTGGTACTTCTACTATTGCTACTACTATAGATACTTCAACTACAACTATTGTGGCTACTAATAGTACTACTACTATTGCAACTACTGTTGTTGTTGTTTTTGCTGCTACTACTACTACGATAACTATTTCTAATACTACTACTACTACTACTGCTACTACTTCTACTACCGCTTCTACTAGTGCAACAACAACAACAACAACTACTACTATCGCTATTATTGCTACAACAACAACTACTATTACGATTACTGCTGCTACTACTTCTTCTCCTACTACTGCTACTGCAACTACTCCTGGTACTACTACTACTACTACTATTGCTATTAGCAGTACAACAACTACAACTACCACTACCATTAGTACTATTATAACTACAACAACTACTACTTCTCCAACAACTACAGCTGCTACTACTATTACTACTATTAGAACTACTATTACTACCGCTACTACTACTTCTACCATTGCTATTACAGGTACTGCCGCTAATACTACAACTACTTCTACTACAACTACAACTTTTCCTACATCTGCTTCTGCTACTACTACTACTACTATAACTAATACTACCGCTACTGCTACTACTGCTATTGCTTCTACAATTACTACTACTACTACTACTACTACTACTACTACTTCTACTTCTACTTCCCCCACTACTACTGCAATTGATGCACATCTACTACTACTAGTACCGCTACCACAACCACTGCTACTACTACTGCTGCTTCTACTACAACTACTACTAGTACTACTGCTACTACTTCTAATAGTACTACTACCGCTACTACTACCACAACAACAACAACAACAACAACAACTACTACTACTACTACTACTTCTACAGCTGCTATTACTACTAAAGCTACTATTGCTGCTACTACTACTACGACTGCTCCAACAACTTCTCTTGTTGCTGTTGCTGCTCCTCCGGTTGTTACTACTACTACTACTACAAATAAAAAAACTACCGCCACTAATGCTACTGCTGTAACTACTTCTACTACAACTGCTGCGGCTACTACTTCCGCTACTACTGCTGCTACTCCTTCTGTAACTACGACCGTTACCTCCACTACTATTGCTAGTACTTCTACTACTGTGGCAGCTCTTACAACTAATACTACTACAGCAACTACTACCACTACTATTGCTGCTGCTGCTGTCGGTGCTGCAGCTAAATCTGCTACTACTACTACTACTTCTCCTTCTGCTACTGCTAATGTTACTACTACTACTAAAGCAACGACCAAGACTACAAGTACTAACATGTCTGCTAGTCCTGCTTCTAATACTACTACTGAACAACTACTGCTACTGCTGCTACGATACTACTGCTGCTACGGCTACTACTACTACTACTACTACTACTACTACTACTACTACTATTGTTGCTGCTGCTATTACTACAACTACTTCTACTACTACTACTAATACCACTACTGCTGCAACTACTACTGCTACTACTACTACTACCACCACTACTACTATTAACTCTTTTTCTTCTACTACTATTGCTACTAGTACTACTCCTGCTACTACTACTATTACTACTACTACTACTACTACTACTACTACTACTACTACAACTGCTTCCACTACTACTACAACTGCTACTACTGCTACACAACAACAACAACAACAACAACTACTACTACTACTACTACTACTACTACAACAACTACTACAACTAATATGGCTACTACTGCTATGACAACTACTATTACTATTACTGCTGCTACTTCTACAACTACTCCTACTATTAGTACTAATACGACCACTACTAGTGCCATTGCTGCAACTAATGCTACTATTACAGCTACCACTGGTAGTATTATTGCTACTACTACTACTACATCTGCTACTACAACTTCTACTAGTCATGCCGCAACTACTACTACTACCACCACTGGTACTACAATTGCTCCTACTACTACTGCTACTTGCTACTACTACTACTACTGCTACTACTACTGCTGCTGCAATAACCTCTATTGCTACATCCGCTACTACACCTACTCCTACTCCAACTCCTACTCCTAGTACTACTACTACTACTACTCCGACTACTTCTACTACTACTACTAGTATGACTACTACTACTACTGCTGCTGCTGTTACTGTTGCTGCTGCTACAACTACTACTACTACTGTTACTACTACTAGTACTATGGCTACAACTACTACTCCAACTACGACAACCAATACTACTACTATGACTACTTCCATTACTACTACTAATACTCCTATTACTACTTTACAACTTTTGTTTCTACCGTTGCTACTACTACTAAAATAACTACTATTACCACTACTAATACTACTATCGCTACCTCTACTAGTAGTACTACAACTACGATTTTGATCGTTACTACGGCTACTACTGCTACTTGCACTACTACTACTAGCAATACTAATGCTGTTGTTGCTACCACTACTACGGCTTCTACGACAACTACTACTAGCACTACTGCTACTACTATTACAATAACTACTACTGCTACGACTGCTACACTACTACTAAAGCTACTACTACTACTACCACTACTTCTACTACTACTACTACCACTACTATTAGTAATACTACTACCACTACTAGTTCAAGTACTTCTACTACTAAATCTTCTACTAATAGTACTACTACTACAACTGTTACTACAACAACAACAACTACTACTACTCTTCCTCCTACTCCTACTACAACTACTTAAACTCTTACTGCTACTACTACTACTACTACTACTACTACTACTACTTCTACTACTACTACTACTCCTACTAGTCCTACGACTACTACTACTACTACTAGCACTACTACTAAAACTACTGCTACTAGTACTACTACCACTTGTAGTACTATTGCTACTACTACTACTACTACTACTTCTATTGCTACTACTAGTACTACTATTATAGCACCTATTGCTACAAATACTACTACTACTACCAGTACTACTACTAATACTACTACTACTCCTGCTGCTATGACTGCTGCTACTACCACTACTACTACTACCACTACTGCTGCTAGTTCTACTGCTGTTACAACAACAACTACTACTACTACTTCTACTACTACTATTACTACTACTCCTACTACAACTACTACTACTCTTACCGCCACTACAACTAGTACTACTACTACTACAACAACAACAACAACAACAACAACTACTACTAGTACTAGTACTACAACTACTACTACGACAACTAGTTCCACTATTAGTACTACTACTACTACTAGTACTACTGCTACTACTACTATTGCAACTACTACTACAGCTTCGATTACTGCTACTATTGCTACTACAGCTTCAATTACAATTACTACTACTACTACTACTACTAAAACAGCTGCTACTACTGTTGCTATTACTACTGCTACTACTCCTACCGCTACTACTATTGCAACTACCACTACAGCTACTGCCACTACTGCTACCTCTTCAACTGCTATTACAACAACTACTGCTACTACTTCAGTTTCTACTCCTACTACTCCTGCTATGACAACTACAACTCCACCTTCTACTATTACTACTAATGTGGCTCCTACTACTGCCCCCACTCCTACACTAACTAATATTACTACTACAACTTCTACAACAACTACAACTACTGCTACATCTCCTTGGATTACTACTACTACAACTACTATTACAACTACTTCTAATACTACTAGTACTACTACTGCTACTATTGCTACTATTACTACTGCTATTGCTACAGCTACTACTGCCCCTACTACTACTACTGCTACTACTACAACAGCAACTACTACTCTACTGCTACAGTTGCGACTCCTAGTACTACTACTACTAGTACTACTGCTACTACTACTACTCATACAACACCTCCTACTCCTATAACTACACCAACTATTAGTTCTGCTACTAGAATTACTACTACTCCTATTACTAGTACTATTGGTACTACTACTACTACTACTACTACTACTACTACTACTACTACTTCTACTACTACTACTACTTTTGCAACTACTACTACTACAACAACTACTACTATAACTATTACTTCTACTACCACTACTTCTTCTACTACTACTATTTCTGCTATTACTACTACTACTACTACTTCTACTACTACTACTACTGTACCCACTGCTACTACCACTACTACTACTAATATTACTACTACTATTGCTACAACTACTTCTACTACCATTACTACTACACTACAACAACAACTACTACTCCTACTGTTGCTATTACTACTACTACTTTTACCACTATTGCAACTACCACTACTGCTACTACGACTACTACTTCTACTACTACTGCTACTACTACTATAGCTACTACAACAATTGCTGCACCTGCTACTACTACTACTTCTACTATAACTGCTATTACAGTTACTACTTCTATTGCTACTTCTACTGCTCCTACTAATACTATTACTACTACTCCTACTCCTATTGCTGCTACTACTACCCCTTCTCCTACTGCACCCCTACTCTGACACCAACTCCTGTTACGACAACTATTGCTACTACTAATACTACTACTACTTCTACAACTACTTCTACTACTAGTACTAGTACTATTACTGGTACTACTACTACTATGAGTACTGCTACTACAACTATTACCAATACTTCAACTACTACTCCTACTACTGCGACTACTCCTACTACTACGTCTACTCCTCCTCCTCCTCCTACTACTACTATTACTACTACTACAACTATAACTACAACAACCACTACTACTATTACTACTACTACTACTACTACTATTTCTACTACTTATGCAAATACTACTACAGCTACTTCTTCTACTACTACTATTGCTACTACTACTACTACTACACCTATAAGTACAAATAATACTCCTACTATTACTAATACTGTTGCTACTATTGCTTCTACTACTCTTACAAGAACAACTACTACTGCTACGACCACTAGTCCTACTTTCACAAATGCTACTGCTACTACTCCTACTACTATTATTACTACACGTACTACTACTACTACTTCTACTTTTAATTCTACTACTGCTAGTACTTCTATTGCTACTCCTTCTACTCCTCCTCCTCCTACTACTACCCCTACTTCAAAGTCTACTCTTGTTACGATGACTACTACTACTACTACTACTACTACTACTACTACTGCCACTGCAGCTACCACTACTACTGCTATTGCTACTACTACTACTGCTATTGCTACTACTACTACTACTACAATTACTAAGACTACAACTACTATTGCTACTATTACTACTACTACTACTACTATAATAACAACAACTACTACTAGTAGTAGTACTACTACTACTCCTACACCTACTCCTCCTCGTCCTTCTACTACTACTACTACTACTAGTACTTCTGCTGCTACAACTACTCGTACACCAACTCGTACTTCTAAAACTACACATACTACTACTTACGCTACTGGAATTACTATTATTACTACTACTCAGATTACTGCTACTACTACTGCTACTACTAGTACTATTTCTAAGACTGCTACTACTTATACTAATATTACTTCTATTACTACTACTACTACTACTCCTACTACAACTACTGCCACTACTACTACTGTTACTGCTACTACCATTACTACCACTACTGCTGCTACTATTACTACACTTCTACTACAACTATTGCTACTAGCACAACTACAACCCCAATAACTACGACTATTCCTACCACTAATATTACTACTGCTGCAACTACTACTTCTACAACTACTACTATTACTACTACTACTACTCCGACTACTACTACTACAACCAATGCTACTACTACTACTGCTGCTACTTATACTCCTACTCCTCCTCCTACTACTACTACTAGTACTCCTACTGCTACTACTACTACTCCTCATCCTCCTACAAATACAACTACTACTATTGCTGCTACTATTTCTACTATTACTACTACAAATACTACAAGTACAACAACAACTAATACTACTACAACAACTACTACTACTACTTCTATGGCTACTCCTACTCCAATTCCTACCCCAAGTACAACTCCTACAACTGCTTCTACTTCTACAACTACTACTGCTACAACAACAACTACTACTACTACTATGACTACTACTACTACTACTACAACTACTACTACTGTTGCTACTACTACTACTACTACTAGTACTACTACAACTTCTACTACAACAACTACTACTATTACTACTTCAACTACTACTACTATTGCCACTACTGCTACAACTACTACTACTACACCTATTACTACTAATACGACTACTACTACTGTGACTACTACTACTACTATTACTACTACTACAACTATTGCTACTACTACTACTTCAACTACTATTACTATTACTAAGACTACTATTACTAATGCTATAGCTACTTCTCCTACTACAACCACTATTGCTACTACCACTACCGTTACTTTTGCTACTACTACTACAACAACAACTTCTCCTACAACAACTACTACTACTGTGGTTGCTCCTATGGCTACTCGTACTCCTACCCCTACTACTATTATTACTACTACTACTGGTAGTACTAGTACTACTGCAACTTGTATTACTACTACTCCTACGATAACTACTATTAATACTACTTCTACTTCTACTACTACTATTTTTACTACTTGTACTACTCCTATTACTACAACCACTGCTGCTACTAAAACTACTAGTACTCTTACTACTACTACTACTACTACCACCACAGTAACTACTGCTACACCTACCCCTACCCCTACCTCTATAACTACTACTATAACTACTACCACTACAATTACTTCTGCTATTAATACTACTAGTACTAGTACTACTACAGCTGCTGTTGTTACTCGTATGATTACTATTACTACTATTGCTACTGCTACTACAGTTGCAGCTGCAACAACAACTACTACTACTGCTACTACTGCTTCTCTTACGACTACGACTACTACTGATACCACTACTAGTACCACTATAGCTACGATTACTACTACTACTACTACTACTACTACTGCGACTAAGGCTACTACTACTATTGCTACTACTATTGTTGCTACTAAAACTACCACTACTACTACTTCTACTACCACTAAGACTACTTCTACTACAACAGCTACTCCTACTACTACTACTACTGCTGCTCTACAACTACCACTACAACTACTACAACTACGACAAAAAATCCTACCACTACTATTAGTACTACTACTACAACAACTTATACTACAACAACAAGTACTACTACTACTACTATTACTACTGCTACTGCTACTGCTATTACTCCTACTACTACTACTAATGATACTACAACTACTGCTATGACTACTACAACTTCTACTGCTACTACTACAACTACTGCTCGTACTCCTACTGCTACTACTGCTGCTGCTACTAATACTTCCACTTCTATAGCAACGCTTACTACTACTACTACTACTACTGCGACTACAACTACAACAACTACTACTGCTACTACAATAATAATAACTACTACTGCTACACCCCACCTACCACTACAACGACTGCTGCTACTAGTACAACAATTACTGCTACTGCTGTTGCTGATGCTGTTGCTGCTACTGCTACTACAAGAACAACTAATACTACTACAATAACAACAACAACAAAGGCTATTACAGCTTCTTCTACTACTTCTCCTACAACTCCTATTATTGCTACTGCTACTATTGCCACTACAACTACTTCTACTACTGCAACTACTACTACTACTAAAACTGCTCCTACTACTACTAATACTACTCTTGCCACTACTGCTGCTACTACTACTTCTACCACCACTAGAAGAACTACTACAACTACTTCTATTACTCCTACTACTTCTACTACTACTACTACTCCCACTGCTACTATTACTATTGCTACTACCCTCTACTACTACAACAACTACTACCGCTACTAATACTACTACCACTACTACAACTACTATTGGTGATGCTACAACAACAACAACAACTACCACCACTAATACTCCTCCTACCCCCACAACTACTAATACTGCTACTACTACTACTACTACTACTACGACTACTTTTACTACTACTGCTGCTGCTGCTACTGCTACAATTGCAACTAATACCTCTATTACTACTACTGCTACTGTTACTTCACTTCTACCACAACGACTACTATTAATACCACTACTTCTCCTACAACTACTGCTCTTACTACAAATAACACTATTACAGCTACTACTACAACTACTAAAACTTCTCCTACTACTACCACTACTACTCCTACTAATACTACTACTACAACTATTGCCACTACTACTACTTCAAATATTACTACTAGTGCGGCTACTATTACTACTACCACAACTGCTACTACTCCTACTGCTCTTACAACAACAACTACTACTTCTTCTGCTACTACATGATATTACTACTTCTACTACTACCTCTACGGCTACTACTGTTGCTACTGTTACTACTACTACTACTACTACTACTACTACTACTACTACTACTACTACTACTACTACTACTAATACTACTACTACTACTACTACTACTACTTCTTCTTCTACTACTACTACTACTACTACTACTACTACCTCTACGGCTACAGTGTTGCTACAGTGTTTTATTCTCTTCACACCTTCCCACCACGCTCCGCTTGCTAGTCGTGGCGGCTACTTGCTACTGGTACTAGGGCCTTTTCCTTTTGGACTTGCTGGGCTGTTGGACTGGGTCTCTTGGAGACGTCGCCTCCACTGGTTTGCTGGCATCACTTTGCGTGGAGCCGGGTCTGTGGGGATAGTGTTTGCTGGTGTAGCTATGGTGTCGTCTGTAGCATCTGATATAGCTGGTAGTGTTGTGCAGTGGTGGAGAGAGTGGTGATGCTGTCGACGTGGTCGTCATCGCCGAGGTTGGTGCTGACAGGGTTCGGGAAAGTCAGCTACTGAGAAGGTCTCTTTTGCAGAAAAGGGGTCAACCGAAGTAGCTGAGGAGATGTAGTTGTTCTCAGATGGTGGTGAAGTATCTTCCTGCCAGCTTTTGTTGAGCTCCCGAGCCTGTTGCTTGTAGTATGCTACCTTCCTTTGCAGCTTCTTGATCTCTTTTTCACACCATGCTATGTAGTGTTGCTGCTCTTGTAGCAGCTTCTGGGAAGGACATGGTACAGGCGAGGCTGATGTAGTTGGTTCCTTCGTCTTATCATAGTGTGGCCCGCACAGGTTGCAGGCTGTAAATCTGCAATTGAGGCATTGTGCCTTTGTCCGCCCCGTGGTCTGGTGTTGGTAATACGAACACCTCTCCTCTTCTTATGGTAGAGGGTGATGTCCTTCTTCGACTTCGAGAGTGGCAGAAGCAGCTTCTCCTTGCTGCGGCTGTATTGGGGAACTAGTGGTCTCAGCAGGTTCTTCCTTATCATCACCCCATCCGGTTGCTACTACAGGAAAGTCGTAGTAAAAAGATGGAGGTGGGGAATAGCGGACATAGTAGTCAAACCTACCACTGGGTTCCCCTAAGGTATCCCATTCTCCGAGGGCATAGATGGCTTCCTCATGTAGAAGGGGGCTGAGAGAGTAGTGAAGGCTTTGAGTGTCCTCTCCTTCAGAGATGCTGAAAATGGCATCACTTTGTTCCTCCCCTTCCTTTACGGAGATGAGTTCATAATCTTCGGGAACGTTGAGCTGCTCGAAGATGGCAACTCTCTTTACATTCCTCCTGTCATTCGGGCATTCTCTTGCAAAGTGCCCTTCATTTTCGCAGAGGTAGCACTTGCACTGTCTGTTGCGTAGCAAGTGCTTCCTCCTTTCTATCCGCACATGAGTGTCGTGCGGTTTCCCTTTGTATGTCTTCGCCTTTCTAACCCCGTACTTTTTCTCCTTGGTGTAGTAACCTGGGATCGGGATCTTACCGCAGAAAGAAAGGTCCTTGAGGGACCTTTTGAATGCAGCATCCTTGCATTCCTCCTCGAGAAATTTGTAGGCGAAGAGAATCCTCGGGATCACACCTATATTGGCTCCTGGGTATTGTTGATCAAATGCCGTCTTCATTCTTCGGCCTAGTTCTCCCGGCATCTTCATCCAGAATTTTTCGGATAGTTCCGTGCTGATGAAGAGTCTTCCTGTCTTCGTTGCGAGCCTGAGATAGTCATTCATGTAAAGCAGTATATCTTTTATATTTTCACATGAAAGACGTTCCAGATCCCGGTAAGCTTCGTTTTGGGCAAGGGTTGACCCTTGCGTTGGATCTTCTAATGAAAATACCCTTCTCATTTGGGAGAGGATATTTTGAGTGCCAGCTCTTCCTTCTCCTGCAGCAATAGTGGCTTGATACTCATTCCCGTACTGCATGCGCCATTGCACCCAGACGAGTCTTTCAGCCTCTCCTAGCAGGTTCTCGATGTACTCGATTTTGTCCCTTGTGTCCGTGAATCCTATGCCCACAATGTGGTTCCTTGTAATGGCCTCCCATCTGGAAAATGCCTCATCAAAGAGGCCGAGCTGCTCGGGAATCACGAACATAGCCCCACTATTCTGCTGAGCAGAAGGCAGGGTCCACATTTCATTGTTGAAGCCTCTCTGGAACCTTCCTTGGCTTCGCTGCTCAAATGTGGGTGTCATCCGGGATGTTGACGGGACAGTGTTTGTAGCTGGCGGGTAGCCCGGAGGACCCATTGCAGCATCTTCTGGTGGCATGTATGGACGGTGTGGAGATGCCGCCGAAGTTATTGTACTTGCGTAGAATTGCTCAGTTAATTTTTTTAGTATCGGGTATTCCATCTCGGGCTCAGCTTCACATCCTGCAGCTATGATATTAATTATGGGAATAGTGCAGGTGTTACCTTCCTCATGCTGGAAGGGGTTGTCGTACACTTCCTCGTCATCAGGGTATACGTCCCACTTTGTTGCTGGGGACGGGTAGTCCAGGTCTCCTTCTAGAAAGTCCTGGTTCAGAAGGCGATGGAAATAGCTTTCGTCATCGCTCTCTTCATCTTGTGCTGCTTCATCTATTAGGACGGCGAGTATATGAGTGGCTTTGAGCTCCTCCTCGTCGCTCTGGACTTCCTCATCTCGTTGGAGGTAACACGACCTCCTGTGTGTTTCCACTGGCTTGTATCCTCCGAATCGGAGGGAGATACTCCCGTCAAGGAGGCTCCTGCTGGTCACCTCTTCAGGTTGTGTTGGGGTAAGCACTTGGGTTGGTCGCACAACCCAGCTTCGTCCCTGTAGTGTTCCGGCAGAGTACCTGCGTCCTGGGAGGGCATGTACGCCGTGGCTTGCCAAGTAGTCCACGACCCCTTGAATTTCGTAGGCGAAGCCTACGTTTGGAGTATTCGACAGCCGTCCGACCAGTCCCCTGGTGATGAGCAGATTGGATTTTCCATTCTGCCAGTTTTCATATCCTTTGGTCAGGATAGAGACTTGGAGATTTCTGTAAAAATCTCCAATAGTTAGCATTATGTCTGGTATGACATAAACTAACTGGCTGCCCTTAGCCAGATCGACCTCCATTGTGGCCAATATGGCCTTGTCTCCTGCCCACCGACCGTCTCGAAAGACAATCAGTGCTATTATTCCGACCTCCTGTCGGTGTAGTGTTTGGATTCGAAGTTGCAGTACCCCAAGGTGTATGTACTGCATTCCGCTCCTTTGCAGCTGGTGGTAGCTCTCCTCTTGGATGAAGGAAAGGTCCACTTGGTTGTTGTTGACACACAAGATCGACTCCTCCGATCTGTGCGTGTACACCTTATGGTGTACATCATCCTTTCGGGAGTGGTAGAGAACCTCCGCAGGGACGATTGCAGCTCTCTCCTGCATCGACAATTTCAGCTGTACCTGTGGATCAAGTTGCTGTTCCAAGGTAAGCTGTGGGGTGCTCCGCCCCATGAGGAACTGGCCCACCCTTCTTGTTGCTTGCTGGGTGGTGTGAAGGCGCCGATGAGTTCTCCTGTATCCTCGAATCTGGTCTTCGAAGAGTGGAGACGATGTTGACGGTTGTTCCAAGGCCAACTGGGTGTTCGGCCTTGACGTCCTTCGCCTTCAAGCTTCTCCTGCTCCTCCTTGAGTATGTCGAAAGGGTTTTTGAACACCCTTAGGCTTCCTTGGGCCTCCTGCGGCCTCTGGGTGATGCCGCTTTGCTCTAGCTGAAAAAGAAGCCTTTTTACCTGAGCAAGGTCTTCACTGATGTGTAGAGATAGTGCTAGACTGTCCTTCTCTGGTTGCCGAAGTAGCCTGGTTGTTTCAAGTGCAAGTTCCCTGGCGTCTTGTTGTGTGAAAGTTCTACTGTCAAGTATGACAGTTGTCAAGTTCGTCAGAGAGTCTC
>RXID01015747.1:0-68067 GCA_005019695.1 Trichopus zeylanicus subsp. travancoricus | reverse complement strand
GCAGCAGTAATAGTAGCAACTGTTGTAGTAGTATTAGTAGTAGTAGTTATAGTAGTAGTAGCTGTAGTAGTAGTGGTGGCTAAAGTAGTAGTCGTAGGAGCAGTTGTATCACCGGTCGCAATAATAGTAGTCATAGTTGTAGTAGTAGCCGTAGTAGTTCTAGTAGCAATAGTTATAGTAGAAGAAGTAGTAGTAGTAGAAATAGTAGTAGTAGTATTAGTAGCAGTAGCAGCAGCAGCAGCGGTAGGAGTAGTAGTAGCAGAAGTACTAGTAGTAGGAGAAGTTGTATTTGTAGCAGATGGAGTAACAGTACCATCTATAGTAGTAGTTGTGGTAGTAGCAGTAGTTGTAGCAGTTGTGTTAGTAGTAGTGGTGGTAGTAGGAGAAGTACTAGTGGAAGCCGTTGCAGTATTTGAAGTAGAAGTAGTAGTAGTTGTAGTTATCGTAGAAGTTGTAGTTATTGCACAAGTTGTAGTAGTTGTAGTAGTAGAAATACTAGCAGCAGTCGCAATAATAGTAGTAGTAGTAGCTGCAGCAGAAATAGTAGCGAAAGTAGTACTTATCATTGTTGTAGCAGTCACAGTGGTACAAGCAGCAAAAGTAGTAGTAGTAGTTGGAGTAGCAGCAGTAGTTAAAGCAGTAGTTGCAATTGTAGGAGTAACAAGAGTAGTAGTAGTAGTTGGTGTATCAATAGTACCAGTTGGGGCAGTAGTTGTAGTAGTAGCAGTAGCTGTAGTAGTTTTGCTGGTAGTAGTCGTAATAGTAGTAGCAGTAGTTGTTGTTTTTGTGGTAGCAGTAGCAGTGGAAGTTCTACTAACAATAATGGTAGTAGTTGGTGCGGTATTAGTAGAAGTTGTAGTAGCAACAGTCGTAGTATTAAAAGAAGTAGCAGTAGCCAAAGTTGTAGGAGTAGAAGTAGTAGTAGTAGTTTCAGCAGTCGGGATAGTAGTAGCAAAAGTTCTAGCAACAGTGGTAGTAGTAGTTGTCGTAGTAGGAGCAGTACGAGAAGTAGGAGAAGTAGTAGTACAAGTAGTAGTAGCAGTAGTAGTAGCGATAGTCGTAGCAGTAGTAGTAGTAGTAGTAGTGGTAGCAGTAGCAGCAGAAGTAATAGCAGTAATAGCAGTACAAGTAGTAGGAGATGTAGTAGCAGTAGCAGTAGATGTAGTGGCAGCATTAGTAGCAGTCACAGTTGTAGCTATAGTAGTAGCAGAAATAGTGGTAGTAGAAGCAACAGTAGCAGTAGCAGTAATATTAGTAGTAGTTGTAGTAGGAGAAATAGTAGTAGTGTTTGTAATAATAGTAGTATTAGTAGTAGTAATAGTAGATGTAGTAGTCATCATAATAGCAGTAGTAGCGGTAGTACTATTAGTAGTAGCTATAGGAGCAGTAGTAGCGCAGTAGTAGTAGTAGTAGTAGTAGTAGTGGTGGTAGCAGTAGCAGCAGAAGTAGTAGCAACAGTAGTAGTAGTAGTAGTAGTAGTAGTAGTAGTAGTAGTTATAATGGAGTAGTAGTAGCAGTTTAGTCACAAATAGTACTCATAGTAGTAGTATTAGTAGTCAGTAGAGTAGTAGTGGTGCAGAATTATGGTAGTGTCGTTAGTAGTAGTAGTTGTTGTTGTTGTTGTTGTTGTAGCAGCAATAGCAGTTGTAGCACAAAGTATTAGTAGGTAGTAGTAATAGCCCAATAGTTAGGAGCAGAAGTAGTAGTCCTAGCATTAGTGTTGTAATTAGTAGTTGTAGTAGAAGACATATAGAGCAGCAGCAACATTAGGCCGTAGTAGTAGTGGAAGCAGTAGTATTACTAGCAGTAGTATTACTAGGAGTAGAAGTAGTCGTAGTAGAAGCAGCAGCAGCAATTATGGTAGTACCAGTAGTAGTAATTGTAGCAGTAGCAGTAGTTGAGGCAATAATTGTAGTAGTAGTAGTAGCAGCAATAGTAGCAGTAGTAGTGGTAGCAATAGTAGTAGTAGTAACAGTAACATCAGTAGTAGTAGTAGTAATAATTTTAGTAGTAGCAGTAGTAATGGTAGGTATAGTCGAAGTAGTAGCAGAATTAGTAGTAGTAACAGTAGTAGTAGTAGTCATAGTAGCGGAAGCTGTAGTAGCAGTAGTTACCATACCGATAGTCATCGCATTACTAGTAGTAGTAGGAGAAGTAGTAGTAGTAGTAGCAGTAGCTGTAGTAGCAGTACTTGTCATGCTGGAGTAGGAGTACTAGTAGTAGAACTAGGAGTAGTAGCAGTGGTAGTAGAAGTAGTTCTAGTAATGGTACAAATAGTTGCTATTGAATTAGCAGTAGTACTCGTAGTAGCAATAGTAGCAGTAGTAGAGGAAGTAGTAGCAGTGAAACTAGTTGAAGTAGTAGTAGTAGTGACAGTAGTAGTAGGAGCAGAAGTTGCAGTTGTAGTACCAGAAGTAGTAGTAATAGGTGAAGTAGTAACAGTAGTTGCAGCAGTACTAGTAGTATTAGTAGTAGTACTACATTAGTAGTAGTATCAGTAGTTGTTGTTGTTGTAGCAGTAGCAGTAGTAGCAATAGTAGTAGTAGCAGAAGTAGTTGTACTAGTATTAGTAGTAGCAGTAGAAGTAAGAGAAGTAGTAGTAGCTGTAGTAGTAGTAGTAGGGACGGTAGTGGTTGTAGTAGTAGTCATAGTAGTAGTTGTAGCCATAGTAGTTGTTGCAATAGTAGTAGCTACAGTAGTAGTAGCAGAATTAGTAGTAGTAGGGAAAGCAGTAGTAGCAGTAGTAGCAGTAATAGTAGTTGTTGTATTCGTCTTAATAGTAGTAGCAGTAGTAGTACTAGCCATAGTAGTGGTTGTAGTAGTAGCAGTAGCAGCAGTAGTCCCAATAGTAGTAGTTGTAGTTGCAAAAGTACTAGTAGTAGTACAAAAAATAGAAGTAGTAGTAGTAGTTGTTGCACTTGTAGTAGTAGTAGTAGCAGCAGCAGTAGTAGTACTATTAGTAGTAGTAATAGTCGAAGTAGTAGATGTAGTAATTGTTGTTGTCATAGAAATATTGGCTGAAGTAGTAGTAGTTGTAGTACTTGTAGTTGTGGTAGTCGTAGCAGCAGTAGGAGTAGTAGTAGTAGTAGTAGCATTTGTAGTTGTAGCAATAGAAGTAGCCGTCGAAGAAGTAGAAGTGGTAGTTATAGCAGTTGTAGTAGGAGTATCAGTAGTAGCAGTAGTGATTGTTGTAGAAATGGTAGTAGGAGGAGTAGTAATAGTAGGAATAGGTGAAGTAGTAGTATAAGGTATAACACTAGTAGTACTAGTAGTAGCAGTATTTGAAGAAATTGTAGTCATAGTAGTACTAGTAGTAGTAGTTGCAGTAGTAGGAGGAGTGGTCGTTATTGTTGTTGTAGTAGTAGCAGTAGTATTAGTAAATGTAGTAGTAGAAATACTAGTAGAAGTAGTAGTAGAAGTATTAGTTGTACTAGTAGCAGTAGTAGTAGAAGATGTAGTAGCTATAGTAGCAAAAGTAGTAGTTGTAGTAGTTGTTGTTGGTGTAATTGTAGTGGTCGTAGCAGCCGTAGTAGAAGTAGAAAAAGTAGCAGTAGTAGTTACACTAGCAGTTGTAGAAGTAGAAGTAGTAATAGCAACTGGGGTAGCCACAATATTAGTAGTAGTAGTAGTAGTAGTAGCAGGAGTAGTAGTTGTAGTAGAAGTAATAGTTGTTGTAGTAGTCATAGTAGTAGTAGTAGTAGCAGTAACAGTAGTAGTCGTAGAAGCAGTAGCAGTCGTAGAAGTAGTAGCAGTAGTGGCAATAGTAATAGAAGTAGCAATAGTAGCAAGAGTAGGATTAGTAGAAGTAGTAATAGTAGTAGCAGTAGAAGTACTGGCAGTTGTTGTAGTAGTAGTAGTAGCAATAGCCATAGTACTTGTTGTAGCAATAGTAGTAGTAGTAGAAGTAGTAGTAGTAGTTGTTGTAGTAGCAGAAGCCGCAGTAATAGTAGTAGTAGTATTAACAGCCATAGTAGCAATAGTAGTAGTTGTAGTAGTAGTATTAGTAGCCGTAGTAGCAATAGCAGTAGTAGCACTTGTTGTAGCGGAGGTTGTAGTTGTAGTAGTTGTAGTAGTAATAGTTGTGGTAGTAGTAGCAGGCAGTAGTAGTGGTAGCAGTAGTTATAGTAGTTGTAGAAGTAGTAGTAGGAGTAGTAGTCGCAGAAACAAAAGTAGGCTTAGTTATTGTAATTGTAGAAGAAGTAGCAGTAGTAGTAGCATTAGCAGCAGTAGTAGTAGCAGTAGTAGTAGTAGTAGTAGCAGTAGTATTAGTAGTAGTAGTAGAAGAAGAAGAAGTAGCTGTAGTACTCGCAGAAGTTGTAGTAGTTGTAGGAGTAGAAGTGCTAGTAGTAGTAGTAGTAGTAGTAGTAGTAGGAGTAGTTGTAGTAGTAGTAGTAGTAGTATTAGCAGTAGTAGTAGCCATAGTAGTAGCAGAAATGGTAGCAGTCGTAGTAGTGGTATTAATAGTAGTAGTATTTGTAGTAGTGGTATTAGTTGCAGTAGTTGTATTAGTAGCAGATGTTGGAGTAGTAGTAGTATTAGTAGTTGTAATAGAACTAGTAGTTCAAGTAACAACAGTAGCAGTAGTTGCAATAGTAGTAGTAGTAGTAGTAGTAGTACTAGTAGTAGTAGTAGTAGTAGTAGTAGTAGTAGTAGTAGCAGCAGCAGTAAAAGTAGTAGCAGTAGTAGTACTGGTAGTAGTGGTCGTTGTAAAAGTAGTAGTAATAGTAGTAGCAACAATAGAGGCAGTGGTAGTAGTAGTTATAGTAGTACCAATTATTTTAATCGTAGTAATAGTAGTAGTGCTAGTAGTATTAGCAGTTGCAGTAGTTGTTGGAGAAGTAATCGCGGGAGTAGTAGTAGTTATTGTAGCAGCAGTAGCAGTAGTAGTAGAAGTAGCAGTTGTAGTAGTAGAAGTTGAAGTTGTAGTAGTCACTGTAGTATTAAGAGTATCATTAGTAAAAATCATAGTAGTAGTGGTAGTAGTGATAGCCGGAGTACTAGTGGAAGTAGTTGCCCTAGTAGTAGAAGTAACAGTAGCAGTAGTAGTAGGAGTAGTAGTAGCAGTATTAGTAGTAGTAGCAGTAGCATTAGTAGTAACAGCAGGAGTAGTAGAATTACTAGTAGTAGCAGTAGTAGTAGTAGCATTTGCATAAGGAACAATAGTAGAAGTCATAGTAGTTGTAGTAGAATTAATACTAGAAATAGTAGTAGTAGTAGTAGTCGTAGCAGTAAAAGTAGTAGCAGTAGTAGTAGTAGTAGTGGTAGCAGTAGTAGCACTAGTTATAGTGGAGGTTGTAGTTGTAGTAGTTGTAGTAGTAATAGTTGTGGTAGTAGTAGCAGGCAGTAGTCGCGGTAGTAATAGTTATAGTAGTTGTAAAAGTAGTAGTAGGAGTAGTAGTGGCAGAAACAGAAGTAGGCTTAGTTATTGTAATTGTAGAAGAAGTAGCAGTAGTAGTAGCACTAGCAGCAGTAGTAGTAGTAGGAGTATAAGTAGTAGTAGCAGTAGTAGTATAGTAGTAGTAGTAGTATTAGTAGTAGTAGTAGTAAAGAAGAAGTAAGCTGTAGTACTCGCAGAAGTTGTAGTAGTAGTAGTAGTAGTAAGTAGTAGGAGTAGTTTTAGTAGTAGTAGTAGTAGCAGTAGCAGTAGCCATAGTAGTAGTAGAAATGGTAGCAGCCATAGTGGTGGTATTAATAGTAGTAGTATTTGTAGTAGTGGTATTAGTTGCAATAGTTGTATTAGTAGCAGATGTTAGAGTAGTACTAGTATTAGTAGTTGTAGTAGGAGTAGTAGTATAAGTAACAGTAGTAGCAGTAGTTGCAATAGTAGTTAGTAGTAGTAGTAGTAGTAGTAGTAGTAGTAGTAGTAGTAGTAGTAGTAGTAGTAGTAGTAGTAGTAAAAGTAGTAGCAGTAGTAGTACTGGTAGTAGTGGTCCTAGTAAAAGTAGTAGTAACAGTAGCAGCAACAATAGAGGCAGGGGTAGTAGTAGTAATAGTAGTACCGATTATTTTAATCATGGTAATAGTAGTAGTGCTAGTAGTATTAGCTGTTGCAATAGTCGTTGGAGAAGCAATCGCGGGAGTAGTAGTAGTTATTGTAGTAGCAGTAGCAGTAGTAATAGAAGTAGCAGTTGTAGTAGTAGAAGTTAAAGTTGTAGTAGTCACTGTAGTTGTAAGAACATCATTAGTAAAAATAATAGTAGTTGTGGTAGTAGTAATAGCCGGAGTACTAGTGGAAGTAGTTGCCCTACTAGTAGAAGTAATTGTAGAAGTAGTAGTAGTAGGAGTAGTAGCAGTATTAGTAGTAGTAGTAGTAGCATTAGTAGTAAGAGCAGGAGTAGTAGAATTACTAGTAGTAGCAGTAGTAGTAGTAGCATTTGCATAAGGAACAATAGTAGAAGTCATAGTAGTCGTAGTAGAATTAATACTAGAAATAGTAGTAGTAGCAATAGTCGTAGTAGCTAGAGAAGTCATAGGAGTAGAAGTAGCAGCCGCAAGAGCTGCCACAGTCGTAGGAGTAATAGTAGTAGTAGTACTATTGGTAGTAAAACTAGTAGTTGCAGAAATAATTGAAGTAGTAGTAGTATTAGTAGTAGTAGTAGCAGTAGCAGCAGTGGTAGTAGTAGTAGTAGCTGTAGTAGCAGTAGTAGGAGTAGTAGCGATAGTTGAAGTAGTAGCAGTAGTAGCTACGTACTACTAGTAGTGGTAATAGTTTTAGTAGTTGGGGTAGTAGTAGTAGCAGTTGCATTAGTAGTAGCAACAGTTGCAATAGTAAAAGTAGTAGCAACAGTTGCAGTAGTAAAAGTGGTAGCAGCAGTAGTAATAGTCACACTAGTAGTAGATGTAGCAGGTGAATTAGTAGTAGTAGTAGTAGTAGTAGTTGAAGCAATAGTAGTAGCAGTTGCAGTTGTCTTAGGATTCGTAATACTAGCGATAACAGCAGTTGCAACCGAAATAATTATAGCATTAACAGTAGTAGTAGTAGTTGTTGTTGTTATTTTTGTTGTAGTGCCAACAGTATAGTAGTAGCAGTAGTAGCAGTAGTAGTATTAGTACTAGTGGTACAAGGAGCAGCAGCAAGTGTATTAGTAGTAGTTGTAGTAGCAGTAGTAGTAACAGATGCAGTACTAGTAGTAGTAATATTAATAGCAGGAGAAGACCTTGCAGCAGTAGTAGTAGCTATAGTAGTATTAGTTTTAATAGTTGTTGTTGTTGTAGCAAAAGTAGCAATCGTAGCAATAGTGGTGGTAGTACTAGTGGCATTATTAGCAGTACTAGAAAAAGTAGCAGTAGTTGTAGGGGTCGAAGAAATAGTAGTTGCTGCAGTAGTTGTAGTAGTAATAGCAGTAGTAGCAACAGGAGTAGTAGCACTAGTAGTAGTAGTAGAAGTAGGAGTAGTAGGAGTAGTAGTAGTAGTAGCAGTAGTTGTAGTAGCAGTAGTAGAAGTTACAACACAATAGAGTAGTAGCAGCAGTTGAGGCAGTAGTAATTGTAGTAGTAGCAGTAGTAATAGAAGTAGTAACTTTTGTAGTAGTTGTAGTTGTCGTTGTCGTAGAAGTAGTAGTAGTAGTCGTAGAAGTATTCGTGGAAGTCATAGTAGTAGTAGAAGTAGTCGTAGTAGTAATTGTAGCCATAGTAGTACCAGGATTAGTAAAAGCAATAGTAGTAGCCGCTATATTAGTAGTAGTGGTATTAGTAGTAGCAATAGTCGAAGGAGCAAGAGCAGTAGTAGTAAGAGTAGCTGTTGTAGTTGCAGTAGTAGTAGTAGTAGTAGGAATGGGAGCAGTAGCCATAGGAGTATCATTAAGTAAAAATAATAGTAGTTGTAGTTGTAGTAGGAGTAATTAAAATAGTAGCAGTAGGAGTATAAGAAATAGTAGCAATATTAATAGTAGTAGAGCAGCAGCAGTTGCAGTAGTAGTAGCAGCAATACTTGTAGTAGTAGCAGTAGTTGTAGTAGAAGGAGCAGTAATAGTAGTAATAGTAGTATTAATTTTAGTAGTTGTAGTCGTACCATTAGTTGCAGTAGTAGCTATTGTACTAGTAATATTAGTTGTAGCAGTAGTGGTACTAACTGTAGTTGTAGTAGTAGCGGTAGTCGTAGAATTACTAGAAGTAATAGTAGTAGTAGTAGTCATAGTAGTCGTAGTTGCAGCAGCCGTAGTAGCAGCAGGAGTAGTAGTAGTAGTAGTTATAGTAGTAATAGTAGTAGCAAAAATTTCTTGTAGTTGTAGTAGTAGTAGGGGTAGTAGAAGTAGTGGTAGCAAGAGTAGAGTAGTAGTAGTAATAGTTGCTATCGCCGCTTGGGAAGTTGTAGCTGTAGTAGTTGCAATAGCAGTAGTAGCAATAGTAGTAGTATTAGTAGTGATAATAGCAGTAGTAGCTATAGTCACAGCAGTAGAAGTAGTAGTAGTAGTTTTAGTGGTGGGGGTAGTTGTAGTAGTAGTAGCAGTAGCAGTAGCAGTAGTAGTAATAGTGGCAGCAATAGCAGTAGTAACAGTAATAGTAGTAGTAATAGTGATAATAGTAGTAGTAGCAGTAGTAACTGTTGAAATAGTTTTAGCTGTAGTAGGAGTAGTACTAGTAGTAATAGTAGTGGCAGTAGTAGAAGTAGTAGTAGTAGTAGCAATAGTAGCAAAAGTAGTAGCAGTAGTAGAAGTAGCAGTAGCAGTAGTCATGGCAGGCATTGTAGCATTAGCATTAGTATTACTAGTAGTTGTTATTGTTGTAGTAGTTGTAGTAGTAGCAGTAGAAGCAATAGAAGTAGTAGTAGCAATAGCAGAACTTGTAGTAGTAGTAGTAGTGGCAGTTGTTGTAGTAAAAGAAGTAGTAAGAGTTGTTGTTGTAGTAGAAATAGTAGTCATAGTTGAAGTAGCAATAGTATTAGTAGTAATAGTAGTAGTAGTGGTAGTAGTAGTGGTAGTAGTAGTAGTAGTAGTCATAGTAGTAGTAGTAGCAGTAGTAGTAGTAGTAGTAGTAGTGGTGGTGGTGGTGGTAGTGGTAGTACTAGTAGAAGTAGTAGTATTAGGATTTGTAGTAGTCGTAGTAGTAGTAGAAATAGTAGTAGTAGTAGTAGTAGTAGTCTTAGTAGTAATCATAGTAGTAGTCGTAGAAGCCATAATAGTATTAGAAGTAGTAGTAGTAATAGTAGTCATTGCGGTAGTAGTACTAGAAGAAGAAATCACAACAGCAGTAGCCGCTGTATTACAAGTAGCAGGGGTAGAAGGAGTAGCGACAGTAGTAGTCAGAGTAACAGTAGCAGTATCATTAGTGAAAATAATAGTAGTTGTAGTTGTAGCAGGAGTAGTAGTAATAGTAGCACTAGGAGTAGAAGAAATAGTTGCAATAATGATAATTGAAGAGGAGCAGTAGCAGCAGCAGCAGTAGTAGCAGTAGTTGTATTAGCAGGTGTAGTAGAAGTAGCAGGAGCAGTAGTAGTAGTATTAGTAATAGTAGTAGCAGCAGTAGTAGCCGTAGCACTAGTTGTAGTTATAGTTATTGTAGTAGATGCAGTTATAGTAGTAATATTAGTTGTAGCAGTAGTAGTAGTTATAGTAGTTGTAGTAGTAGTAGTAGTAGTCGTAGAAGCAGGAGAAGTAGTAGTAGTAGTAGCAGCAGCTGCAGCAGCACCACGAGTAGTAGTAGTTGTAGTAGTAGTTGTAGTTGTAGTAGTAGTAGTAGGGGTAGCAGAAGTAGTAGTAGTAGGGGTAGAAGTTGTAGTAGTCAGAGTAGCTGTAGTAGCCAGGACAGTTGTAGTTGTAGTAATAGTGGTAGCAATAGTACCTGTAGTAATAGTGGTAGCTATAATAGCAGTTGTCACTGTAGTAGCATCAATATAAGTAGTAGCAGTAGCTTTATCAGTCAAGGTAGTAGTAGTTATTATAGCAGCAGTAGTAGTAGGAGTAGTAGAAGTAGTAGTAGTAGCCCAAGCATAAGTAGGAGAAGTAGTAGTGGCAGCAGCAATAGTAGTAGTCATAGCAGTAGCAAAAGAAGCAATAGTAGTTACACTAGTAGAAGTTGTTGGGAAAGTAGTAGTACTAGCAGTAGACGTAGTGGTAGCATTTGTAGCAGAAGCAGTAGTAGCAATTGTAGTAGTAGTACTAGCAGTAGTAGTGGTAGTAGCAGTAGCAACAACAGTAGTAGTCATTGCAGTAGTAGTAGTACTAGCAGCAGCATCAGCAGTAGCAGCAGAAGTAGTGGTAGTAGTGGTAGTAGCAGCAGCTATAGCAGTAGCAACAACTGTAGTTGTTGTTGCAGTAGTGGTAGTATTAGCTGCAGCATCAACAGTAGCAGCAGCAGCTGTAGTTGCAGTAGTAATAGTAGTCGTAGTGGCAGTAGTAGCAGTAGTAGTGTTAATAGTAGCGGTTGTAGTAGCAGCAGCAGCAGTAGTAGCAGTAAAAGTAGTAGTTGTTGTTGTTGTAGTAGTTATAGTAGTAGCAGCAACAACAATATTCTTAGTAGTAGTAGCTGTTATAGTAGTAGAATTACATATAGTAGTAGGAGCAGCAACAGTAGCAGTTGTTGTACTAGTATTAGTAGTAGTTGTTGTTATTGTTATAGCAACAGTAGCCGCACTAGTAGTAGTAGGAGTAGTAGCAGTAGTTGTAATAAGAGCAGTAGTAGTAATAGAAGCAGTAGTAGAAGCTGTAATTGTAGAGTAGTAGCAGCAGCAATAGTAATAGTAGTAGTCTTAGTAGTTGTAGTAGCAGTAGTAGTCACACAGGTAGCTATAGCAGTAGCAGAAATAGTAGTACTAATAGTAGCAATAGTTGTAACAAGAGCAATAGTTGTAGTTGGAGTAGTAGTAGTAGTAGTAGCAGTAATAGCTGTAGTAGCAGTAGCAGCGGTAGCATCAGCTGTAGTTATAGCAGCAACATCAGTAATAGTAGTAGCAATAATAGTAGTACAGCAGTAGTAGTAGTAGGAGTGGTCAAAGTAGTAGTAGGAGTAGTAGTGGTAGTAGTGGTAGTAGTAGTAGTTGTAGCAATAGCAGTAGAAGTAGCAGTGGAAGGTATAGTTGTAGTAGTTGTAGTAGTAGTAGTGGTGGTAGTGGTCTTAGTTGTTGTAGCAGTAGTAGTTGTAGTTGCAGCAACAGCAATAGTAGTAGTAATAGTTGTAGCAAGAACAATAGTAGTAGTAGCAGCAACAGCAGTAGCAGCAGTAGTTGTTTAGTTATACTAGGACTAGTAGTAGTATTAGTAGCAATAGTAGTAGCAGTAGTATTAGTAGTTGTAGTAATTGTAGTTGTAGTAGTAGTAGCAAGCAGAAGTAGTAGTAGCAGTTGAAGCAGCAGCAATTGTAGTAGTTGTAATAGTAGTAGGAATAGTAATAATAGTAGGAGAAGTTGTACGAGTAGTAGTTATAGTAGTAGCTGTTGTAACAGTAGTAGTAGTAGTAGTTGTAGTAGGAGTAGTAGTGGTGGTAGTAGTAGTAGTGGTAGTAGTAGTTGTTGTAGTAGTAGTAGTTGTAGGTGTAGCAACAATACTAGTAGAAATAGTAGTAGTAGTAGTTGTTGTTGTAGTAGTAGTAGTTGTGGCCACAGTAGTAATAGAAATTATTGTAGTGCCATTTGTAGTCGTAGTCGTAGTAATAGTAGTATTAGTAGTAGCAAAAATAATAGTAGCAGTAGCAGTAGCAGTAGTTGTAATTGTACAAGTTATAGCATCTACAATAGTAGTAGTAGCAACAGTAGGAGTAGTAGCAGCACAAGCAGTACTAGCTGTAGTGGTATTATTAGTTGTAGTAGTAGTAGTAACAATAGTAGTAGTAGGAGGAGGAAGTAGTAGCAGTAGTAGTACCAGTAGCTGCAGTAGCAATAGCAACAAAGCAGTACAAGCAGTAGTAGTAGACGCTATAGCAGAAGTAGTAGTAGAAGCAGTAGGAGTTGTAACAGTAGTAGCAGTAGCTGCAGTAGTAGTAGCAGAAGTATTAATAGTCGCAATAGTAGTAGTAGTAGTAGCCGTAGCAAGAGTAGCAGAAGTAGTAGAAGAAGTAGTAGTAGTATCAGTTGTAGTAGTCACAGCCGTTCCAGTAGTAGTAGTTGCACCAGTAGCACAAGCAACAACATTAGTGGCAGTCTTAGCATTACTAGGAGTAGTAGTAGTAGCAACATCAGCAGAAGTAGTAGTTGTTGTTGTAGCAGTAGTAGTTATTGGAGGAGTAGCAGTAGTAGTGGCATATGTAGTATTAGTAGTTGCAGTGGTATTAGTAATAGCAGCAGCAGTAGTAGGGGAAGTAGAAGTAATAGCAGTAGTACTAGTGGTAGTTGTAGTAGAAGCAGTAGCAGTAGTAGCAATAGTAGTAGTAGTAGTAGCAGTAGTAGTAGCAATAGTGGTAGTAGTATCAATAGCAGCAATAGCAGTAGTAGAAGTAGTCAGAGTACTACTTGCAGTTGTTGTAGTAGAAGCTGTAGAAGTAGTGGCAGCAGTAGTGGTAGTGGCAGTAGTAGTTGTGGTAGTAGAAGTAGTATTAGTTGTAGTAGTAGTAATAGCAATAGCTACAATTGTTTCAGTAGCAGTAGTAGCAACCGTAGTAGTAGTTGTTGTTGTGTTTGTTATAGGAGAAGTAGTAGTAGTGGTGGTACTAGTAGTAGTAGTAGTGGTTGTTATTGTCGTTATAGTAGCAGTAGTTGTCTTAGTAGTAGTAATAGCAGTAGCAACAATTGTAGTAGTAGTAGTAATAGTAGCGGTGACAACAATAGTAGTATTAGTGCAGAATTAGCCATAGTAATAGTAGTGGTGGTAGTAGTAGTAGTAGTAATTATTGAATTAGTAACAGCAGTAATTGTTGTAGTAGTTGTAGTAGTAGTAGCAGTAGTAGTAGTAGTAGTATTGGTCGCCAAAGTTGTAGTAGTTGTTGTAACGATAGTATTAGTTGCAATGGTAATAGTAACAGAAGTAGTAGTAGAAGCAATAGTAGCAGTTAAAGTAGTAGCAGAAGGAGCAGTAGTCGCAAAAGTACCAGTAGTAGTAGTAGGAGCAGTGGTATCAGTAGTCGAAGTAATAGTAGTCACAGTAGTTGTAGTAGCTATTGTAGTACCAATAGACGTAGTTGTAGTAGGAGAAGTAGTAGTAGTAGGAGAAGTAGTAGTAGTATTAGTAGTAGTTGTAGTAGCAGCAATAGTAGTAGCAGAAGTAGTAGTAGTAGGAGAAGTTGTAGTTATTGCAGAAGTAGTAATAGTACATCTATAGTAGCAATAGTGGTTGTAGCAGTAGCAATAGCAATGGTAGTAGTAGGTGAAGTAGAAGTAGAAGTAGTAGCAGTAGTTGAAGTAGAAGTAGTAGTAGTTGAGGTTGTAGTAGAAGTTGTAGTTGTGGTAGCAGCAGTACTAGCACTAGTCGCAGTAATAGTAGTACTAGTAGTAGCAGCAAAAGTAGTGGCGGAACTAGTACTTGTAGTAGTTGTTACAGATATAGCATTTGTAGTAGTAGTAGAAGCAGTTGCAGAAGTCTTAGTGGTAGCAGCAGCAGAAGTAGTAGTAGTAGTTGGAGTACTAGCAGCAGTTGAAACAATTATAGTACTAGGAGTAACAGTAGTAGTAGTTGTAGTAGTAGTAGTAGTAGAAGGACTAGTAGTTGTTGTAGTAGTTGGAGTATCAGTAGAACCAGTTGAGGTTGTCATAGTACGAGTAGCAGGAGTTGTAGTAGTTGTGGTAGTAGTAGTCGTAGTATTAGGAGCAGTAGCAGTTGTTGTCGTAGTAGCAGTAGCAGTGGGACTTCTAGTAGTAGTTGTTGTTGTTGTTGTAGTGGTATTAGCACAAGTTGTAGTAGCAGCAGCTATAGTAGTAGCAGAAGCAGCAGTAACCGAAGTCGTAGGAGTAGAAGCAGTAGTAGTAGTTTTAATAGTCGAGCTAGTAGTAATAGTAGTTGTAGCAGCAGCAGTTGTAGAAATAGTAGCAGTAGTAGTAGTGGCTATCATAGTAGCAGCAGTAGGAGAAGCAGGACAAGTAGTAGTTGTAGTAGCAGTAGCAGTAGTAGTAGTCATAGTTCTAGCAATAGTAGTAGTAGTAGTTGGAGCAGAAGGAGCAGAAGCAATAGCGGCAACAATAGCAGAAGTAGTAAGGGAAGTAGTAGTAGTAGCGGTAGATGTAGTGGCAGTATTTGTAGTAGTCGCAGATGTAGTAGTAGTAGTATTAGTAGTAGTAGCAGTCGTAGTAGTAGTAGAAGAGGCCGTAGTAGTAGCACAACAGTAGTAGTAATATTAGCAGCAGCATCAACATCAATAGCAACAATAGTTATAGCAGGAAAAGTAGTAGTAGCGGTAGTAACAGTGGTAGTATTAGTAGTAACTGTAGTAGCAGTGGTAGTAGTTGTAGTAGAAATAGTAGAGATAGTAGTAGGGGTAGTTGTAGTAGTTATAGTGGTAGTATTAAGGGCAGTAGTAGTAGTAGCAGCAGCAGCAGCTGTAGTAGTAGTAGTAGTAGTTATAGTAGTCTTACAAGTAGTAGCAGTAGTTGTAGTGGTAGTAGTAGTTTTGGTAGTACTCGCAATAGTAGTAGTAGCAGTGTTCGTAGTGGTAGCATTATTTGTTGTAGTTGTAGTAGTATTAGTAGTAGTTGTTGTTGTTGCTGTAGCAGCAGTAACTGTTATAGCAGCATTAGTAGTAGTTGTTGTTGTGCTTGTAATAGTAGCAGCAGAAGTAGTACTTCTAGCAGTAGTGGTCGTAGTAGTAGTTGTTATAGTAGAAGTAGCCGCAACATTAGTAGTAGTAGTACAAGTTGCAACAATAGTAGTAGTGGTAGCAGTAGTGTTAGTAGGAGGTGTAGTAGTAGTAGTAGTAGTAATAGTAATAATAGTAGTAGTAGTAGTTGGAGCAGTAGTGGTAGTAGTAGCAGTAGTAGGAGTAGTAGTGGTAGCATCTGTAGTTGTAATAGTAGTAGCATCAGTTGCAATAGTGGCAATAATTGCAGTAGTAGTAGTTATAGTAGGTGTAGTTGAAGTAGTAGCAGAAGTAGTAGTAGTAATAGTAGTAATAGTTATCGTAGTAGCAAAAGCAGTAGTTGCAATCGTAGAAGTTGTAGTAGCAATAGATACCATATCAATAGTTGTAGCAATAGTTGCAGTAGTAGGAGAAGTAGTAGTAGTAGTAGCAGTAGTAGCAGTAGCTGTAGTAGTAGTCGTTGTAGTTCCAACAGTAGAAGTAGTAGTAGAAGTGGCATTGGTAGTAGAAGTAGTATTAGTGTTGGTACCAATAGTTGTTGTTGAGTCAACAGTTGTAGAAGCAGAAGTAGCAGTAGCTGTAGTAGCAGAATTAGTAGTAGTGAAAGTAGTAGAAGTAGTAGTAGTAGTAAAGATAGTAGTAGTAGTAGTAGAAGTTGTAGTACTAGTACCAAAAGTAGTAGTAGTAAGAAAAGTAGTAATAGTAGTTGTAGCAGTACTAGTAGTATTAATAGTAGGAGCCGTGTTAGTAGCAATAGTAGCGATAGTAGGAGTAGTTATAGTAGTAGTAGTTGTTGTAGTAGTAATAGTAGTTGTGGTAGTAGTACTAGTAGTTGCGGTAGTAGTTGCGGTAGTAGTTGTAGTAGTAGTCGCAGCAGTAGTTATAGCTGTAGTAGTACAAATAGCGGTAGTTGTAGTTGTAGAAGTAGTAGTAGGAGAAGTAGTAGTAGCAGTAGAAGTAGTAGTAACAGTAGCAGCAGCAGCAGCAGCAGTAATAGTAGCAGAAGTAGTAGTAGTAGGAGAAGTTGTAGTCGTAGCAGGGCAGTAATAGTAGCATCTGTAGTAGTAGTAGTGGTAGTACTAGTAGCAATAGCAAAAGCAGTAGTAGTAGTAGTAGCAGTAGTGGCAGTAGGAGTAGTAGCAGCAATGGTAGTATTAGGAGAAGTTGTAGTAGAAGCAATAGCAATAGTTGAAGTAGAAGTAGTAGTAGTTTTACTTGTAGTAGAAGTTGCGGTTATAGCGCAAGTTGCAGAGTTGTAGTAGTAGTTGTACTAGCAATAGTCGCTGTAACAGTCGTAGTAGGAATAGTAGCGGAAGTAGTAGCGGAAGTAGTACTTATAGTAGTTGTAGTAGTCATAGCACCCATAGTAGGAGTAGAAGTAGTAGCATAAGTCATCGTGGTAGCAGTAGCAGAAGTAGTCATAGTAGTTGGAGTAGTAGCAGCAGTTGAAGTAGTAGTTGTAGTAGTTGGAGTAACAACAGTAGTAGTAGTATAAGCAATGGTAGTAGTATTAGTGGTAGCAGAAGTAGTACTAGTAATGGTACCAATAGTTATTGTTGAATCAGTGGTAGTAGGAGCAGTAGTAGCAGTAGCAATAGTAGCAAAAGTTGTACAGTGAAAGTAATAGAAGAAGTAGTAGTAGTAAAAGTAGTAGTAGTAGTAGTACCAGAATTACTAGTAGTAGGAGTAGTAGTAGTAGTAGTACATAAATTACTAGTAGTAGGAGAAGTAGTAATTGTAGTTGTGGCAGTACTAGTAGTATTAGTAGTAGTAGCCGTGCTAGTAGCAGTAGTAACAGTAGTAGTTGTTGTTCTAGCAGTAGCAGCAATAGCGATAGTAGTAGTAGCTATAGTAATTGTAGTAGTAGTAGTGGTGGTGGTGGCAGTAGTAGTAGTAGCAGTAGTAGTGGTAGTAGTGTTAGTAGTAGCAGTAGAAGTAGGAGTAGTAGTAGTAGCAGTGGTAGTATTAGCAGTAGCAGTTGCAGCAATAGTTGTAGTAGTAGTAGAAGAAGTAGTAGTAGTAGTTGTTGTTGAGGTAGTAGTAATAGTAGTAGTCGATGTCATAGTTATTGCTGTAGTAGTACAAATAGCAGTAGTTGTAGTAGCAGAAGTACTAGTAGTAGGAGGAGTAGTAGTAGCAGCAGCGGCAGCAGCAGTAGTAGTAATAGTAGTAGTAGTAGTATTAGTAGTAGCAGTAGCAGCAGTAGTAGCATAAGTAGTAGGAGTAGGAAATGTTGTAGTTGCAACAGAAGCAGTAATAATGGCATTTGTAGTAGTAGTAGTGGTAGTAGTAGTAGCAATAGTAGCAGCATCATTAGTGGTAGTAGCAGTAGTAGTAGCAGTGATAGTAATAGAAGAAGTCATTGTAGAAGCAGTACCAATAGTTGATGTAGAAGTAGTAGTAGTTGTAGTTGTAGTAGATGTTGCAGTTATAGCACAAGTTGCAATAGTTGTAGTAGTAGCAGTACTAGCAACAGTTGTAGTAATAGTAGTAGCAGCAGTAGTAGCAGAAGTAGTAGTGAAAATAGTACTTGTAGTAGTTGTAGCAGCCATAGCATCCATAGTAGTAGTAGTAGATGTTATAGGAGAAGTCATAAAGGTAACAGCAGCAGGATTAGTAGTAGTAATTGAAGTAGTAGCAACAGTTGAAGCAGTAGTTGTCGCAGTAGGAGCAACAATAGTAGTAGTTGTAGTAGTTGGAGTATCAGTAGTGCCATTTGAGGTAGTAGTTGTAGTAGTAGCAGGAGCTGCAGTAGTTGTGGTGGTAGTAGTAGTAGTAGTTGGAGCAGTAGTAGTTCTTGTCATAGTAGCAGTAGCAGTGGGAATTCTAGTAGCAATAGTAGTAGTAGTTGGAGCTGCATTAGTAGAAGTTGTTGTAGCAGTAATCGTAGTAGTAGGAGAAGTAGTAGTAGCTGATGTAGTAGGAGTAGCAGCAGCAGTAGTAGTTTTAGTAGTTGGGGTAGTAGTAGCAGTAGTTGTAGCAGCAGTAGTAGTAGAATTAGTAGCTATAGTAGTAGTTGTTGTTATAGTAGCAGCAGTAGGAGAAGTAGGAGAAGTAGTAGTAGTAGAAGCAGTAGGAGTATTAGTAGCAATAGTTGTAGCAATAGTAGTAGTAGTAGTAGTAGTAGCAGTAGGAGCAAAACGAATAGCAGTAACCTTAGTTGAAGTAGTAGGAGTCGTAGTGGTAGCACTAGATCTAGTGGCAGCATTAGTAGCAGTCACAGTTGGAGTAGTAGCAGTCATAGTAGTAGTAGCATTAGTAGTGGTAGTAGAAACAATAGTAGCAGTAGCAGGAATAGTAGTAGTAGTAGTAGAAGTAGTAGCAATAGTAGCAGTAGTAGTTGTTGTTGTAGCAGTAGTTGTAGCAGTAGTTGTAGCGGCAGTAGTAGTAGTAGTAGTAGTAGCAATAGTAGCAGTAGTAGCGGAAATAGTAGTAGCAGTAGTAGCAGAAGTAGTAAAAATAGTAGTAGTTGTTGTAATTGTAGCGGTCGAAGTAGCCGTAGTAGCAGCAGAAGAAGAAACATTAGTAGTTATAGTTGCAGTTGTAGAAGCAGAAGTAGTAGTAGCAGATGCAGTAGTAGTAGTAACTATGGAAGCAGCAGTATTAGTAGTAGCAGCGATAGTAGAAGCAGCAGCAGTAGTAGTAGTTGTAGCAGTAGTTGTACTAGTAGTCGTAGTAGTAGTAGTAGCAGCAGTAGTTGTAGTAGGCATAACAGTTGTAGTAGAAGGCGCAACAGTAGTTGAAGTAGTAGTAGCAGTAGGAGTTGTAGTAGTAGTACTACCAGTAGTAGTAGTAGTAAACGTAGCAGTAGTTGTAGCAGCAGCAACAGCAGAAGTAGTTGAAGCCGCAGTAGCAATAGTAGTAGTACTAGGAGTAGCGATTGTAGCAATAGCAGTAGTAGAAATAGTAGTAGCAGTAGTAGTTGTAGAAAAAGTAGAAGTAGTAGTAGTAGAAGTAGTATTAGTAGCCGCAGTGGCAGTAGCAGCAGTAGTTGTAGAAGTTGTAGAAGTAGTAGTTGTAGTAGCAGCAATAAGAGCAATAGCAACAGCAGTAGCTGAAGTAGGCGGTGTAGTAGTAGTAGTAGTTAGTAGTCCGTCCAGAAGTCAGCACAAGTAGTATAATACTAGTAAGAGTAGTATAGGTCATAGTGGTTGGTAGTATAAGTATAGAATTAGTAGCAATAGTTTAGCAAAACTAGTAAAGTAGTAGTAGTCCGTCGTCGTATTGTACGGAGCAGTAGCAGCAGCAGTAGTAGTAGTAGTAGTATTAGGAGTAGTATTAGTTGTTGTAGTATTAGTTGTGGTAGTGGTATTAGTATCAGAAGTAGGAGTAGTAGTAGTATTAGTAGCAATAGTAGTAGTGGTACTAGTTGTAGTAGGAGTAGTCGTAGTAGTCGTAGCAGTTGTAGTAAAAGTAGTGGCAGTCGTAGTAGTAGAACAGTGGTTGTAGCAAAAGTAGTTGCCGTAGTAGTAGCATAGTAGTAGTAGTAGTAGCAGTAGTAGTAGTTCCAATTGTGTTAGCAGTAGTAATATTAGTACCACTAGTAGTGTTAGTAGTAGTAGTAGTAGTAGTAGTACTTCGAGAAGTAGTAGTAGGAGTGGCAGTTGCAATAATAGAAGTTGAAGTAGTAGTAGTCATAGTAGTAGTGTAGGAGTATCATTTGCAAAAATAATAGTAGTCGTAGTAGTAGTAGTAGTAGGAGTAGTAGTTGTAGTAGTTTCCGTAGTAGTAACAGTTATAGTAGTAGCAGCCACAGCAGTAGTACTAGTAGGAGCAGTAGCAGTAGTAGTAGTAACAGCAACTGTAATTGTGGTACTAACAGTAGCATTAGTTGTAGGAGCAGGAGTAGTAGTATTAGTAGTAGTAGCAGTTGTAGTAGCAGTATTTGCATAGAGAGCAGTAGTAGTGGTAGTTATATTACTAAAAATAGTAGTAGTAGTAGTAGTAGTAGTAGTAGTAGTGGCAGTAGTAGAAGTAGTAGTAGCAGTAGTTGTAGTTGTATTACTAGTAGTAGTAGTAATAATAGTTGTAGTAGTAGTAAAAGTGGTCATAGCAGCAGCAGCAGAAGTAGTAGTAGCAGTAGTTGCAGTAGGAGTAGTAGTAGTAGTAGTAGTAGCGATATTAGTTGTTGTTGTAGTAGTAGTAGTAGTAGTAGCAGTAGCAGCTGCAGTAGTACAAGTAATAGTAGTAGTTTTAGTAGTTGGGGTAGTAGTAGTTGTTGTAGCAATCGTATTAGCAGTAGTAATAGTAGAATTTTTAATTGCAGTATTAATAGCAGTAGTAGCAGCAATTGTAGTAGTAACAGTAGCAGTAGAATTGGTACTTTGTATTATTTGTAGTAGTAGTAGTAGTAGCAGCAGCAGCAATAGTAGCAGTTGTAGTAGAAGCAATAGTAGTAGAAGTTGCAGTAGTCGTAGGAGTCATAGTAATCGCAATAGCAGTAGTGGCAATAGCTGTAATAGTAGCATTAGCAGTAGTAGTTGGAGTAGTAGTAGTAGTAGTTTTAGTGCCAACAGTAGTAGTAGCAGCAGTAGTAGGAGTACTAGTCGTAGAAGTAGCAGGAGGAGTAGTAGTAGCTATTGTAGTAGCAGTAGGAGTAGCTGATGTACTACTACTAGTAGTATTTATAGCAGTAGCAGTCGTAGTATTAGTTTTAATAGTAGTAGTTGTTGTTGTTATTGTAGTAGAAGTAGCAGTCATTGTTGTAGTAGCATTAGTTTTTATAGTAGTTGTAGTGGTGGTAGTACTTGTGGCATTAGTAGTAGTAGGAGTAGGAGAAATAGTAGTAGCGGCAGTAGTAGTTGTAGTAGTAGTAGTAATAGCAGTAGCAGGAGTCGTAGTACTAGTAGTAGTAGTAGTGGCGGTGGTGGTTGTAGTCGTAGTAGCTGTAACAGTAGTTGTAATAGTAGTAGTAGAAGTTATGGCAGAAGTAGAGTAGCAGCAGTAGTTGTAGTAGTAGTGGTTCCATTTGCAGTAGTAGTAGTAGTAATAGTAGTAGTAGTAGTAGCAGTTGCAGTAGTTGTTGCAGCCTTAGTAGTAGCAGTAGTAGTGGCAGTAGTTGTAGTTCCAGCAGTAGTAGTAGTAGTAGAAGAAGCAGTGGTAGCAGCAGCAACAACAGTAGTTGCCGGAGTAGTAATGGAAGTAATAGTTGTAGTAGTAGTCGCAGTAGTAGTAGTAGGAGTAGAAGCTGGAGTAGTAGCATCAGTAGTAGAAGAAGTGGTTGTTGTTTTAGTAGTAGGAGAAGTTGTACTAGCTGTAGTTGTAAGAGGAGGAGGAGGAGTAGTAGTAGTAGTACCAGTAGTAGAAATAGTAGTATTAGGAGTAGCAGTAGCAGTAGTAGTAATTGTAGTAATACTAGTTGAAGTAGTTGATGGAGTAGTAGTAGTAGCAGTAGTAGGAGGAGGAGTAGTTGCAGTAGCAATAATGGTAGGTGTACTAACAGCAGCAACATCCGTAGTAGTAGTTCTGGTAGGTGTAATAGTAGTAGCAGTCGTAGTAGGTTTTATGTCAATAACACTTGTAGTTGTGGTAGTAGTAGAGAGAGTAGTTTTGGTAGTAGTAGTTGCAGCAACAATAGTAGTTGTAGATGTTGTGGTAGTAGTAACTATAGCAATAGTAGTAATAGCTGTAGGATTAGTAGAAGTAGCAGTAGTAGTACCAATAGCTGTAGTAGTAGTAGAAGTAGTTGCAGTATTTTGTAGTGGTCATAGTAGTAGTATTAGCAGTAATAGTTGTAGTAGTAACAATGCTAGGTGTAATACTAGTTGTAGGAATAGAATTAGTGGTAGAAGTAGATATTGTAGTTGTAGGACGA
This sequence comes from Trichopus zeylanicus subsp. travancoricus, assembly GCA_005019695.1. Taxonomy (NCBI): domain Eukaryota; kingdom Viridiplantae; phylum Streptophyta; class Magnoliopsida; order Dioscoreales; family Dioscoreaceae; genus Trichopus; species Trichopus zeylanicus. The sequence goes on along the minus strand of RXID01015747.1, from coordinate 46,598 downwards.
GTTGTAGTACTAGTAGTAGTAGTAGTTAGATGTGAAGTAGTAGTAATAGTAGTAGTAATAATAGTAGTAGTAGTAGTAGTAGTAGTAGTAGTAGTAGTAGTAGTAATAGTAGTAGCAGCAGCAGTAGTAGAAGTACTAGTAGTAGTGGAATTAGCATTAGTAGTAGTAAGAGTGGTAGTAGTAGCAGTGGTAGTAGCTGTACTATTATTGTATGAGTAGTAGAAGTAGCAGTCGTAGCAGTAGTAGCTAGAGTAGTAGTAGTGGTTCTTAGAGTTATAGAAGTAGTGGCGGTAGTAGTAGTAGTAGCAGTAGTAGTAGTAGTAGTAGAAGAAGTAGTAGCAGTAGGAGCAGTAGAAGTAGTGGAAGTAGTATTGGTTGTAGTAAGGGTCGTAGCTGTTGTAGCGGTAGTAGCGGTAGTAGCAGTAATAGCAATAGTTGAACTAGTAGTAGTAGTAGTAGTGGGAGTAGCAGTAGTATTAGTAGCAGAAGTAGTACAAGTAGCTATAGTAGTATTAGTAGCAATTGTGGTAGCAATAGTAGTAGTAGCAATAGTAGCCGCAGTTGTTGTAGTAGCAGTTGTGGAAGTAGTTGTGGTGGTAGTAATAGTAGAAGTAATATTAGTAGTATCAGCATTATTAAGAGTAGTAGTAGTAGTAGTAGCAGTTATTGCAAATGCTAAAGTAGTAGTAGTAGGAATAGCAAATGTTAGCAGTAATAGTAATAGTCGGACCAACAGATGTAACAGTAGTAGCAGTAGTAGAAGTAGTAGTAGTAGTTTTGTTGTAACAGTAGTAGTACTAGGTGCAGAAGTAGTTGTAAAAGTAGTAGTAGCTGTTGCAATAGTAGTAGTAGTAGTAGCAGTTATAGAAGTAATAGTATAAGAAGTAGCAGCTATAGCAGCAATAGTGGCAATAGTAGTAGTAGTAATAGTAATGGATGTTGTAGTAGTAGTAGAAGTACTAGTTGTAGCATCATCAGCATCAGCATAAGTAGTAGTAGTAGTAGTCGTAGTAGTAATACTATTAGTAGCCGCAGCAGTAGTAGTCGCAATCGTAGTAGAAGCAGTAGCTGTAGTAGTAGTAGTAGTAGTCGCAGTAGTAGTAATAGAAGTTGTAGTTGTATTAGTTGTAGCAACTGCAGCAGTAGTAGTAATAATAGTGAGAGAAGTAGCAACATTTGGGGTGTTAGTAGTATTAGGGCAGCAGCAGCAATAGTAGTAGTCTTTGTTGTTGTAGCAGTAGTAGTAGTAGGAGTAGCAGCAGTAGTGGTAGCAGAAGTAGTAGCAGTAGTACTAGTTGTAGTTGTAGTAGATGCAGCAGTAGTAGCAGCTGTAGTAGTAGTAATAGTAATAGTAGTAGCAGTAGTACCAGCAGTAGCAGCAACCACAGCAGTTGTAGTAGTAGCTATAGTAGCTGCAGTAGTAATTGTAGTGAAAGTAGTAGCAATAGTATTAGTAGTATTTGTAGTAAAAGCAGTAGCAGCAGTAGTAATAATTGCAGTAGTTGTAGCTATAGTAGAAGTAGTATTAGTAGTAGTAGTAGTAGTAGTAGCAATAGCAGCTGTTGTAGTAATAGCAATAGTAGCCGTAGTAGTTTTGGTTTGAGAAGTAGTAGTAGTGGTAGAAGTAGTAGTAGTAGTAGTTGTTGTTGTTGTTGTAGTAGCAGTAGTAGTAGTTGTTGTAGTAATAGTAGTAGTTGTAGTAGTTGTAGATGCAATTGTAGTAGTAGTAGTAGTAGCGACAACAATAACAAAAGTATTAGCATAGCAACAGTCATAGTAGTGGTAAGTGTGGCAATAACAATAGTAGTAGTAGCAGCAGTAGAAGTTGCAGTTGTTGTCGTACTAGTAGTAGTAGTTGCAATAGTAGTAGTTGCTGTGGTAGTTGTTGTGGTTGTAGTAGTAATAGTAGTATTAGTAGCTATAATAGTAGTAGTTGTTGTAGCAATAGTAGTAGTAACAATGGTAGTAGTAGCAGAAGCAGTAGGAGAAGTAGTAATAATAGTTGAAATAGTAGCAGAAGCAGCAATAGTAGCATAAGTAGCAGTAATAGTAGCAGTAGTATCAGTAGACATAGTAATAACAGTCATAGCAGTAGTAGTATCCATTGTAGTGCCAGTAGGTGTAGTTGTAGTTGCAAAAGTTGTTGTAGTAGGAGAAGTAGTAGTAGTAGTAGTAGTAGTAGTAGTAGTAGTAGTAGTAGTAGCGATAATAGCAGTAGTAGCAGTAGTAATAGTCGTAGTAGATGTAGTAGTACTTTTAGTAGTAGTAGAAGTTGTAGAAGTGGTAGCAGTAGCAGCAGAAGTAGTAGTGGTAGTCATGGCAGCCGTAGTAGTAGTAGCAGTGGTAGTAGTAGTTGTTATTGTTATTGTAGTTATAGTAGTAGTAGTAGTAGTTGCAATGACAAAACTTGTAGTAGCAGTAGTAGTAGCTATAGTAGTAGTAGTAGTTATAGTAGTAGTTGTAGTAGCAGTAGTAGCAATAGAAAAATTTGTGGTAGTAGTAGTAGTAGTAGGCATAGCAGTAGTTGTGGAAGTAGTTCTAGTATAAGTAGTAGTAGTTGTTGTAGAAGAAATAGTAGTTGTAGTTGTAGTAGTAGGAGGAGTAGTATTAGGGATAGTAGCAACAACAGTAGTAGATGTTGTACTAGTAGCAACAGTAGTAGAAGAAGTAATATAAGTAGTAGTCGTACTCGTAATTGTAGTAGAAGTTGTAGAAGTAGTCGTAGTAGTAACGTAGCAGCCGTACCAGTAGTAGAAGTAGTAGAAGTCGTAGTAATTATAGCTGTGGTAGTAGCAAAAGTAGTAATAGCAACAGTAGTTGCCACCGTATTAGTAGTAGTGGTATTAGTGGTAGCAATAGTAGAAGGAGCAAGAGCAGTAGTAGTAGGGGTGGTAGTCGTCGGCAATTGCCGTAGTAGTCGTAGTTGTAGCAGTAGTAGTGTAGTCGCAGTCAGTATAGTAGTTTACTTGTAGAAAAGTAGTCGTAGGCGGAGGAGGAGGCGAGGAGTTCGCCGTAGTAAGTCGTATATAGTCGTTAGTTATTAGTGGCAAAAGTGGCAAAAAAGTTAGTAGTCGCAGTATTCGGTAGTAGTAGCCAATTGTCTTAGTTTTAACTTTGTCACAATACACTATAGTTACTACTCGCACTAGTTTGGCAGTAGCAATCATCGCAGCAGCAGCGTACTTAGTGCGCGTAGTAACGCAGCAAGCGACTATTACTTGTATTCGTAGTCGTCAACATTAATAGTCAGTTAGGGGGAGGAAGTAGTAGCAGCAGTAGATGTAGGTAGTGTAGTAGCTACCGCAGCAACGGCAGGAGTAGAAGCCAAGTAGTAAAGTTAAAGGAAGTCCGCAGCAGTAATAGTAGTAATACTAGTCAGTAGTAGTAGGCATAGCAGTAGTGGCAGCAGAAGCAACAGCTTTACATAGTAGTACTAGTAGTCATACTAGCAGTAGTAGTACGAGTAGCAATTGTAGTAATAGTAGCAATAATAGCAGTTGTTGTAGCAGTAGTACTAGTAGTAGTAGTAGCAGAAGCAGGAGTAGATAAAGTAGTAGAAGAAGTAGTAGCAGTATCAGTTGTAGTAGCCGGAGTAGTTATATTAGTAGTAGTCATAGCAGCAGCCGAAGTAGTAGTATACTTAGAAGTGTAGTAGGAGCAGTAGCACCATAGTAGTAGTCTTAATTGTTAGAGCAGTAGTAGTTAGTAGCAGTAGCAGTAGTAGTTGGAGCGTAGTAGTAATGGTAGTAGCAGTAGTAGCAAGAGCAGCTGTAGTAATAGCAATAGTAGGAATAGTAGTTGTAGTAGTACTAGTAGCAGAAATAGCTGTAGCATTTGTAATAGTAATATGAGAAGTAGTGGCAGTAGTAGTAGTGATAGTAATTGCAACAATAGTAGTAGTCTTTGTTGTTGTAGCAGTAGTAGTAGAAGTAGCAGCAGTAGTAGCAGTAGTAGTGGCAGTAGCGGTAGTAGTAGGAGCATCTGTAGTAATAGCAATAGTAGGAGTAGAAGTCGTAGTAGTAATAGTAGCAAAAATAATTTTAGAAATTCTAATAGTAATATGAGTAGTAGTAGTAGTAGTAGTAGTGGTCGTAATAGTAGCAGTAGGTCTAGCAGTAGCAGTAATGGCAACAATACGAGTAGTAGAAGCAGTAGTAGTAGTTGTTGTAGTAGTAGTACTAGTAGTAGTAATAGTAGTAGTAGTAGTAGTAATAGTAGTAGTAGTACTAGCAATAGTAGCACAAATAGTAGTAGTAGTATTAGCAGTAGCAGTAGTGGTAGCAGAAGTAGTAGCAGTACTTCTAGTAGTTGTTTTAGTAGAAGCTGGAGTTGTAGTAGCAGTAGTACTTGTAGTATTTGCAGTAGAAGCAGTAGCAACAGTAGTTATAGTAGCAGTAGTTGTAGCAATAGTAGAAGTAGTATTAGTAGGAGCGGTTGTAGCAGCAATAGCAGCAACAGTTTTTGTTATTAGAGAAATAGTAGTACTAGTGGTAGAAGTAATAGTAGAAATAGTTGTTGTTGTGGTAGTAGTTGTAGTAATAGTAGTAGTTATAGTAGTCATAGATGCAATTGTAGTAGCAATAGTAATAGTAGTAGCAGCAACACTAGTGGTTGAAGTTGTTATTGTACTAGTAGTAGTAGTTGTAAGTAGTAGCTATAGTAGTTGTTAAGGTTGTAGTGGTAATAGTAGTATTAGAAGCTACAGTAGTAGTAGTAGTTATAGCAGTAGTAGTGGTACTAGTAGCAAAAGTAGTAGTAGAAGCAAGTAATAATAGTTGAAGCAGTAGTAGAAGCAACAATAGTAGCAAAAGTACCAATTGTAGTAGCAATAGTATCAGTAGTCACAGCAGCAGCAACAGTCATTATAGTACCTGTAGGAGTAGTTGTAGTTGCGAAAGTTATAGTAGTAGGAGAAGCGGTAGTAGTAGTAGTAGTAGTAGTAGTAGTAGCAGCGATGATAGTAGTAGTAGCAGTAGTAACAGTCATAGTAGTTGTAGCAGTAGTTTTAGTAGTAGTAGAAGTTGTAGTAGTGGTAGCAAAAGTAGCAGAAGTAGTAGTAGTAGTCATGGTAGGTGTACTACCAATAGCAAGGGTACTAGTAGCAGTTGTTGTTGTTGTAGTAGTTGTTAGAGTAGTAGTAGTAGCAGTAGTTGCAGAACCAGTCATAGTTATAGTAGTAGCAGTAGTAGCAGTAGTACCAAGAGCAGAACTTGTAGTAGTAGCAGAAGTAGTAGGCGTAGAAGTAGCAGTGGTTGTAGTTGTTGTAGAAGAAGTAGTAGTTGTTGTTGTAGTAGAAATAGTAGCCGTAGTTGTAGTAGTAGTAGTATTAGTAGTAATAGTAGCAGTAATAGTTGTAGTATTAGTGATAGCAGCAGCAGCAGTAGTAGTTATTGTAGTTGTAGCTATAGTAGTAGAAGTCATAGTATTAGTAGTAGTCGCAGTTGTATTTGTAGTAGAAGTAGTAGTAGTAGTCGCTGTAGTAGTAGTCGTAGTAGTTGTAGTTGTAATTGTAGTTATGGTAGTAGTAGAAGTAGTAATAGCAATAGTAGTGGCCACCGTATTAGTAGTAGTGGTGTTAGTAGTAGCAATAGTAGAAAGAGCAGGAGCAGTACTAGTAGGGGTGGCGGTTGCAATTGCAGCAGCAGTAGTAGTAGTACGAATAGTAGGTGTAGCAGTAGGAGTATGATTAGTAAAAATAATAGTAGCAATATTAATAGTAGTTGAGAAGCAGCAACAGTAGTAGTTGTGGTAGTACCAGTATTAGTAGTAGAAGGGGCAGTAATAGTAGTATTAGTAGCATTAACTATACTAGTAGTAGCCGTAGCATTAGTTGCAGTAGTAGATGTTGTAGTAGCAGCAGTTGTAGTAGTAATATTAGTTGTAGCAGTAGCAGAAGTAATAGTAGTTGTAGTAGTAGCGGTAGTCGTAGAATTAGGAGAAGTAGTAGTTTTAGTAACAGCAGCCATAGTGGTAGTAGCCGTAGCCGTAGCACTAGTAGTAGCAGTAGTAACCATCGTAGTAGTTGTAGTAGTAGTTTTAGTAGTTGTTGGAGTAGTACTACTAGTAATAGTAGGGTCAGTAGTAGAAGTACTAGAAGTAGAAGCAATACTTGTAGAAGTAGTAGCAGTAGTAAAAATAGTTGTAGTAGTAGTAGTCATGTCAGCTGTAGTAGCAGTATCAGTTGTAGTAGTAGTGGTAGTTGTTATTGTAGTAGTTGTAGTAATAGTAGTAGTAGCATTAGTTGCAGAAGTAGCAGTATTTGTAGTAGTTGCAGTAGAAGCAGTAGTAGCAATAGCAATAGTAGTTGGAGTAGCAGTTGCTATAGTAGTGGTAGAAATTGTAATTGTAGCAGTAGTAACAGGAATATCATTGGTGAAAATAGTAGTAGTAGTAGTAGTAGCAGTAGCAGCAGCAGCAGTAGCAGCAGTAGTAGTAGTAGTAGTAGTAGCAGTAGTAGTAGTAGTAGCAGTAGCAGTAGCAGTAGTAGTATTAGTAGTAGCAACAGTAGCAGAAGTAGTAATAGTAGTAATGGAAGTATTCGAAGAAGTAGCAAAAGTAGTAGTTGAAGCAACTGCAATAGTTATAATAGTAGGAGTAGTAGTAGTTGAAGTAGTAATAGTAGTAGCATAGTAGGAGTATCAATCGTAGCAGTAGTGGTTGTAGTAGTAACAGGATGAGGAGTAGTAGTAGCAGTAGTAGTAGTGGTAGTTGTAGTAGTAGTGGTTGGAGCAGTATTAGTAGTGGATGTAGTAGCAGTAGCATTAGAGTATTAGCTGTAGTCATAGTAGTTGCAGTAGTAGCAGGAATAGTTACAAGAATAGTTGTAGTGGGATTAGTAGCCGTAATAGTAGTAGTTGTAGCAATCGTAGTAGTAGGAGTAGTAGCAAAAGTAGTTGTAGCAGTAGCAGTAGTTTGACTAGTAGTTGCATTAGTAGTAGTAGTAGCAGAAGAAGTAGTAGTAGTTGTTGTAGAAGCAGTAACACTTGTGGTAACATAGTAGTTGTAGTATGAGAAGCTGTGGTAGCAGTAGTAGCAATAGTAGTAGTAGTAGTAGTAGTAGTAGTAGTAGTAGTAGTAGTAATAGTAGTAGTAGTAGTAGTACTAGTAGCAACAACAGCAGCAGCAGCAGCAGTAGGGGTAGTAGTAGTAGCGGTAGTAGTAGTAGTAGCAGTAGCATTAATAGCAGTAGTAGCTATAGTAGCAGTAGTAACAGTTGTAGTTTTAGCACCTGTTGTAGTAGTAGCAATAGAAGCAGTAGTAGTAGTAGCTGTTGTAGCAATCGTAGCAGTCATAGCAATAGTAGCAGTAGTAGTAGCTATAGCAGTTGTAGCAGTAACAGCTATTGTAGTAGTAGTAGTAGTAGTAGTAGTAGTAGTAGTAGTAGTAGTAGTAGTAGTAGTAGTAATTGTTGTAGAAGTAGCAGTAGGAGTAATGCAATAGCCGGAGCAATAGTAGTCCCTGTAGCAGTAGTAGCCATAGTAGTAATTGTGGCACTAGTAGTACTGTCGCAATAGTAGTAGTTGTATTTGTACTAGTAGTACTAGTAGTAATAGTAGTACTTGTAAAAGTAGTAGTAGTAAAAGTATTGCATGTGGCAATAGGAGCAGTAGTAGCAATAGTAGTAGTTGTAGTAGTCATTGTACCAGTTGTAGTAGTAGTAGTAATAGTAGTAGTAGTAGTAGTAGTAGTAGTAGTAGTAGTAGTAGTAGTAGTAGTAGTAGTAGTAGTAGTAGTAGTAGTAGTAGTAGGTGTAGTAGCAATCGTAGCAGTCAGAGCATTAGTAGTAGTAGCAGCTGTACCAGTTGTAGCAGAAATAGCTGTTGTAGTAAGAGTAGCTGTAGCTGCAGTAATAGTAGTAGAAGTAGTAGCTAGAGTAGTGGCAGTAGCAAGGGCAGTAGTAGTCCCAGTACCTGTAGTAACCATAGTAGCAGTTGTGGTTGTAGTAGTACTGCCATAGTAATAGTAGTAGTAGTAGTAGTACTAGAAGTAGTAATAGTATTAGAAGTAGTGCAAGTTGCAATAGGAGCAGTAATAGTATGATCAGTTGTAGTAGTAGCTGTAGCAGTAGTAGTAAGAGCTGACAGGATGAGGCGGAGTCGCCGTAGTAGTGTAGTAGTTGTAGTAGTCGTAGTAGTAGTAGTAGTAGAAGTTGTAGCAGTAATAGTAGTAGTGATACTAATAGTAGTAGTAGGAGGACTGGCAGTAGCTTTAGTAGTAGTAGTAGTAGAAGTTGTAGTAGTAATAGTAGTAGTGATACTAATAGTAGTAGTAGGAGGACTAGCAGTAGCTTTAGTAGTAGTAGTAGTAGGAGCTGGCATAGTAGTAATAAAGCAGTAATAGTTGTAGTCGTAGTCCTAGTTGTACTATTTGTAGTAGCAGCTGTAGTAGCCTCTATAGTAGCGATAATCATAGTCGTAGTAACAATATTTGTAGCAGTAGCAGTAGCATTAGCAACTGTAGTCGTAGTAGTAGTCATAGCTCTTATAGTAGTAGTAGCACAAGTAGTTGTAGCGCTAGTAGAAGATGTAGCAACAGTAGCAATAGTAGTAGCTATAGCAATAGTAGTAGTTGTTGTAGTAGTTATGGTAGTAATAGTAGCAGTAGCAGCCGTAGTAGTAGTAGTTATTCTAATATTAGGAACCGTAGTAGTAGTAGTAGTAGTAGAAGGAATCGTAGTAATTGTAGCAGTGGTGGCAATTGTAGTAGTAATAATAGTCATAGTAGTAGAAGTAATTATTAGTAATAGAAGAAATAGTAGTAGTAGTAGCAGTTGTATAGGAATAGTAGTAGTACGAGTAGTTGTCGTTGTTGTATTAGTAGTAGTAGAAGTAGGAATAGTAGTAATAGAAGAAGAAGTAGTAGCAGTAGGAGTAGGAGTAGTAATAGAAGTAGTAGTAGCATTAGTAGCAGTAGTAACAGTTGCATCAGTAGCAATAACAATAGTAGTTGTGGCAGTATTAGGAGTAATAGTAGTAGCAGTAGTTGTTGTTGTAGTAGTAGTAGTAGTAGCAACAACAGTAATAATTGTAGGAGGAGTAGTGGTTGTAGTTGCAATAGTAATAATAGTAGCAGTACGAGGAGTAGTAGTAGTTGCAGTTGTATAGTAGTAGTAGTAGTAGTAGTAGTAGAAGTATTAGTATAGTAGTTGTTGTAGTGGTAGTAGGAGGAGTAGTAGTAGCATAAGTCATAATAGTAGCACTAGGAGTAGTAGTAGCAAAAGTCATAATGGCAGCACTAGGAGTAGTAGTAGTAGTAGTAGTAGTAGTAGTTGAAGCAGCAGCAGAAGTAGCATTAGTTATAGTAGTAAGAGAAGGAGCAAGAGTAGTAGTAGCAATAGTTGCAGTAGTAGTGGTAGCGTGAGTAGTAGTAGTATTAGTAGCAGAAGTAGTAGCAGCAGTTGATATAGGAGTAGCTATAGCAGCAGCAATAGTAGTTGGAGTAGTATGAGTAGTAGTAGTAGAAGTAGCTGTCATAGTAGTAGCAATGATAGTTGTAGGGATAGTAGTCGAAGGAGCTGTAGTTGTTGTAGCAGAAGCAATAGTAGTAGGAGTAGCAGTTGCTATTGTAGTAGTAGAAGTTGTAATAGCAGCATTAATAACAGGAGTATCATTAGTGAAAGTAATAGTAGTAGTAGTAGTAGTAGCAGTAGTAATAGTAGCAGTAGAAGAAGTAGTAATAGTAGTAGTAGAAGTATTCAAAGGAGTAGCAAAAGTATTAGTTGTAGCAGCAGCAATAGTTACGATAGTAGGAGTACTAGTAGTAGTTTGAGCAGTAGTTGTAGTATTTGTTGAACCAGCAGCAGTAGTAGTAGTAGCAGCAGAAGGTGCAGTAGGAGTAGTAGTAGTTGTAGCAGTAGTAGCAATAGGAGTGTAGCTGCAACAGTAGCAATAGTAGCAATCGTAGTAGTAGTAGCAGTAGTAGTAGCCGACAGAGTAGTAGTAGTAGCAGTAGTAGCAGTAGTAATTGTAGTAGTAGTCATTTAAGCCGTAGTGGAAATTGTAACAATAGTATTAATAGCAATAGTCATAGTAATAGGAGTAGCTGTAGTAGGAGCAGTAGCAGTAGAAGCAGCAATAACAATAGTAGTAGTATTAGTGGTCGTAGAAGTAGATGAAGTAGTATTAGCAGAAATACTTGCAGTAGTTGAAGTAGTAGTGGCATTAGTGTAGTAGTAGTAGTAGTAGTAGTAGTAGTAGTAGTAGTGGTAGTAGTAGTTGTAGTAGTAGTAGTAGTAATTGTTGCTGTAGTGCTAGTAGGAGCAATAATAGCAACAATAGCCGCAGTAGCAATAGCAATAGTAGTAGTGCATTTTGTAATAGTAGCAGTAGTAGTAGTACCGATAATAGCTGCAGTAGTTGTAATAGCAACACTAGTAGTTGGGGTAGCAGTAGTATCAAAATTAGTAGCAGTTGTACTAGCAGTCGTTGTTGTAGCAGAAGTAGCATCAGTAGTAATGGCAGGAGCAATAGTAGTAGTAGAAGTAGTAGAAGTAATAGTTGTAGCAATAGTAGTAATAGTAGGAGTAGCAGCAGCAGTAGTAGTAGTCGAAGTAGTAATAGTAGCAGGGTAGTAGGAGTATCAGTGGTAGCAGTAGTGGTTGTCGTAGTAGTAGCAGTAGCAGTTGAAGTAGTGGCAGCAACAATAGTAGTGGTTGGAGCAGCAGTAGTAGTGTAAGTAGTAGTAGTAGGGTAGGAGTAGTAGCAGTCATAGTAGTAGCAGTTGTAGCGGGAGTAGTTGCAGGAATTGTAGTAGTGGAAGTAGTAGCCGTAATAGTAGCTGTTGTAGCAGTAGTAGTATCAGTAGTTGCAACAGTAGTAGCAAAACATAGTAGTAGTAGTAGCAATAGTAGAAGTAGTACTCGCAGTAGTAGTGGCAGAAGCAATAGTAGCAATAGTAGCAGAAGTAGTAGTAGTAGTTGTTTTAGTAGCAGTAGTAGTAGTAATCGTAGCAGTAGTTGTAGTTGTTGTAGTAGTAGTACTTATAGTAGCAGTTGTAGTAACAGTAGTAGTTTTAGTATACAAAGTAGTGGTAGGAGCAGTAGCAATAGTAGAAGTAGTAGTAGTGGTAGCAACAGCAGCAAATGTAGCAGTAGTTGTAGTATTGGTAGTAGCAGCATTAGTAGTAGTGGTGGTAGTAGTGGTATTTGTAGCAGTAGCAGTAGTTGCCGATGTAGTAGTGAAATAATAGTAGTAGTAGCAGTAGTTGTAGCTATAACAATTGTAGTAGCAGGAGTAGAATTAGCTATTGTAGTTGGAATAGTCATAGGTCTTGTAGTAGTAGTAGCACAAGTAGTTGCTGCAGTAGTAGTAGATGTAGTAGCAGTAGCAGTTGTTATAGTAGTAGCAATAGTAGTAGCAATAGTAGTAGTAGTTGTAGTAGTAATAGTAGTAGCAGCAGCCGTAGCAGTCGTTGTTGTTGTAATATTAGCGGCAGCAATAGTAGTAGTACCAGCAATTGTAGTACTTGTAGCTGTCGTAGCAGTTGTAGTAGTAATAATAGTAATAGTAGGAGTAATAAGTAGTAGTAATAGAAGAAATAGTAGTAGTAGTAGCAATTGTAGTAGGAATAATAGTAGTAATAGTAGTTGTGGTTGTATTATCAGTAGTAGTAATAGAAGAAGTAGTAATAGTAGGAGTAGTAGTAGTAGAAGTAGTAGTAGCTGAAGTAACAGTAGCATTAGTGGCAGTAGTAGCGACAATAATAGTAGTTGGAGTAGTCAGAGTAGCAGTAGTAATATTAGTGGCAGCATTAGGAGTAATGGCAGTAACAGTAGTAGTAGGAGTTGTAGTTGTAGCAGTAGTAGCAGTAGTTGTAATTGTAGTAGTTGTAGTAGCAGTAGCTGTAATAGTATTAGGAGTAGTAGTGGTTGTAGTACTAGGGGGAGTAGTGGTTGTAGTAGCAGTTGGAGTAGCAGTAGGAGCAGTCGGTGTTGTAGTAGTAGGAGTAGCAATAATAGTATTAGTAGTTGGAGTAGCAGTAATATTAGTAGTAGGAGAAGTTGTTGCATTAGAAGTTGTAGTTGTAATAATAGTAGTTGTAGTTGTAGTAGTACTAGTAGTAGTCATAGTAGCTATTGTAGTAGCTGAAGTAGGAACTGTAGATGCAGTAGCAGTAGCAGTAGCAGTAAAAGCAGTAGTAGTAGCAGTTGTGGTAGCAATAACAATTGTAGCAGTAGCCATAGTATTAGTTGTAGTACTAGCAATATTAGTAGTAGCAGTTGTAGTAGTAGTGTTAGAAGTAGTAACAGTTGTAGTTGTGGTAGTAGTAGTAACAGTAGCAGAAGTAGGAGTGGCAGTAGCGGTGGTGGTAGTAGTAGTAGCCGTAGTTGTAGCAGTAGTGAGGGTAGCAGTGGTAGTAGTTGTATGAGAAGTAGTCATTGTTGTTATTGTAGGAGAAGTGATAGTAGTAGTAGTAGTAGTCGTCATAAATGTTGTTGCAGTTGCAGTAGTAGTTGTAGTGGTGGTTGTAGTAGTAGCAATTGTTGTAAAAGTAGTAGTAGTAGTAGTTGCAATTGTAGCAGAGGCATTAGTAGGAGTAGTAGTAATAATAGCAGTAGCAGCAATAGCAATATTTATAGTAATGGCAGTAGTAGTTGTAATAGTATTAGCAGTAGCAACAATAGTACCAGTAGCAGCAGCAGCAGTAGTAGTAGAAGTAGTTGAAAGAGTAGCAGTATAGTAACATTAGTAGCAGTAGCATTAGTAGTAGTGGTATTAGTACCAACAACGACAAGAGCAGTAGTAGTAGCGGTTGTAGCAGTAGCAGTAATAGCAGTAGTAGAAGTTGTAGAAGTAGTAGGAGTAGTAGTACCATTAGAAGTAGCCGTCGTAGTAGTAGGTGCTGAAGTAGCTATAGCAGTAGTGGTATTGGTCATAGCAGTTGTAGTAGTAGTAGTAGTAGTTGCGGTAGTAATAGTAGTTGTAGTAGTAGTTGTTGTAGTAGCACCAGCAACAACAGCAACAGTAGTTGTTACATTTGGAGTAATAGAAGTGTTAGTAAGTGTAGCAGCAGTAGCAGATATAGTAGTAGTAATACTAGTAGGAGTAGTAGTCGTTGTAGTAGTAGTGGCAGTAGTAGCAAAAGTAGTGGTAGTAGTAGTAGTAGTAGTAGTCGTAGTAGTAGTTGTAGTCGTAGCAATAGTACTAGTAGCAAAAGTAGAACCCATTGTTCAAGTAGTGGTAGTCGTAGAAGCAGTAGGAGTAGTAGTAGCAGTCGGTGAAGTAGTAGTAGTTGTTGTAGTAGCAGTAGCAGCTGCTGCAGCAGCAGAAGTAGTAGCAGCAAGAGGAGTGGTAGTAGTGGTTGTAGTTATTGAAGAAGCAATAGCAACAGCAGTAGTTGTAATAGTCATATTATTATTAGTGCTAGTAGTAGTAGTAGTGGTAGTATTAGTACTAGTAGTAGGAGTTGTAGTAGAAGTGGTAGTTATTGTCATAGCAGCAGTAGTAGGAGTTGGAGTAGTTGTAGTAGTAGTAGTAGTTGGACTAGTGGTAGTATTAGCAGTAGTGGTACGAGAAGTATTAGTAGTAGTAGCAGTAGTTGTACTAGTAGTAGAAGCAGCTGTACCAGTAGTAGTAGTTGTAGTCAGACATATAGTACTAGTAGCATTAGTAGCCAAAATAGTAGTAGTAGTACTAGCAGAAGTAGTACTCATAGTAGCAGTAGTAGTTGTAGCAGCACAATAGTAGTAGTAGCAGTAGTAGCAAAAGTAATAGTAGTACCAATAGTAGTAATAGTAGTAGTAGTAGTAGTGGTAGCAGTGGCAGCAATAGCAAAAGCAGCGGTAGTTGTAGTTGTTGTTGTTATACCAGTTGTAGCAGTAGTAGTAGTAGTAGAAGCAATTGCAGTAGGAGTAGCAATAGTAGTAGCTTTAGTGCTAGTAGTAGTAACAGTAGTAGTAGTAGTGACAGTAGTCGTAACAGTAGTAGTAGCATTTGAAGTAGTTATAGCAGCAGAAGGTGTAGTAGCAGCAGCAGCCGTAGTTGTAGCAGTAGCATTAGTATTAGTAGTAGTAGTAGTAGTAGTAGTAGTAGTAGTAGTAATAGAAGCAGTAGTTGTAATCGCAGAAGTAGCAGAAGTTGTACTTATAGTAGTTGTAGTAGAAGTAGTAGAGTAGTAGATGCTATAGTAGTAGTAGCTAAAGTTGTTGCTGTAGGAGTAGTAGGAGTAGTAGCTATAATAGTAGCTATAGTAGTAGCTATAGTAGGAGTTGTCATCGCTGCAATAGTAGTAGTAGTTGTAGCAGATGTAGTTGTAGTAGGAGCAATAGGAGCAACAGCAACAACAGTAGTAATAGTGGTAGTAGGAGCAGTAGTTGCAACAGCAGCAATAATAGTAGTGGTAGTAGTAGGGGGTAGTAGTTGTTGTTGTTGTTGCTGTATTAGTAGCTGCAGTAGTAGCTGGAGTAGTAGTAGCAAAAGTAGTACCCATAGTTCTAGTAGTGGTAGTTGTAGAAACAGTAGTAGTAGTAGTGGCAAAAATAGTACTAGCAGTAGTAGTTGTTGTAGTTGTTGTAGTAGCAACAACAGCAGCAGTAGTCATCATAGTAGTTGTTGTAGTTGTGGTAGTAGCCGCATTAGTAGCAGTAGTTGTAATAGAATTATTATTATTATTACTAGTAGTAGTAGTAGTAGTAGTAGAAGAAGAAGAACAATAAGAAGTAATAATAGTAGTAGTAGTTGTTGTTGTTGTTATTATAGTAGTAGTAGTAGGAGCCATAGTTATAGTAGTAACAGTAGTACATGTCCTAGTAGTAGTCGAACTAGTAGTAAGAGCAGTAGTAGTCGTAGGAGTAGTAGTAGTAGTTGCTGTAGTAGTAGTGGTAATAGTTGTAGCAGCAACAGCAACAGTAGTAGTATTACTAGTAGCTGTAATTGTTGGAGGAGGTGGACTACGATTAGTAATAGCAGTAGTAGTGGATGGAGTTGGGGCAGTAATAGTAGGAGAAGTTGTAGTAGCAGTAGAGGTAGTAGGAGGAGTAGCAGTAGTAGCATTTGTGGGAGTAGTAGGAAGAGTAGTAGTAATAGTTGTAGCAAGAGGAGGAGGAGAAGTAGTAGGAGTTGGTGTAGTAGGAGTAGTAGTAGCAGTAGTAGTATTAGGGGTAGTACTAGCAGTGTTCTTATTAGTGGTAGCGGTACTTGTAGTAGAAGTAATAGTAGTAGCAATTATCCTGGTAGTAGATGTAGCAGTAGCAGTAGCAGGTAGTAGTGTAGTAATAGTAATAGTAGTAGTAGTAGCATTAGCAGTAGTAGTTATAGTAGTAGTAGTTGTAGTAGTTGTAGTATACGTAGTGATAGTTGTAGTAGGAATAGCAGTAGCAGTAGGAGTAGTAGTTATAGCAGTAGTAGAACTAATAGTATTTTTATTATTATTATTATTAGTTAGTTAGTAGTAGTAAGTAGTAGTCGTGGTGAGTGATAGTAGTAGTTGTAGTAGTAGTAGTGGCAGTAGTAGGGGTTGTAGTTGTAGTAGTAGTAGTAGTAGTAGTATGGGTTGTAGCAGTAGGAGTGGTAGTAATAGTAGTAGTAGCAGTAGGAGTTGGAGTAGGAGTGGGAGTTCTACATTGACTATAACTTCTACTAGACTACAGCTACTACTTCTGCTATAACTACTATGGCTGCTGCTACTACAGCTGCTGCTACAGTTACTACGACTGCTACTTCTACCACTATTACTACTATGACTGCTCCTACTACTACTACTATAGCTAGTAATACTACTACGGCCACTAATGCTGCTGCAGCTGCTGCAACTACTACTGCTACAACTACTACCACTACTACTACTATGACTCCAACTGCTACTACTACTGCTACTGCTACTACTGCTACTACAACTACTACTACTTCTATTATCGCTACTGCAACTACTGCTTCTGCTACCATTGCGGCGACTACTACTACGACTGCTGCTACTACTTCTACTGCTGCTGCTGCTACTGCTACTGCTACTGCTGGTACTACTACTACTACAACTACTGCTGCTGCTGCTGGTACTACTACAACTACTGCTGCTGCTGCTGCTGGTACTATTGTTGCAACTATTTATAGTACTACTTCTACTACAACTGCTACAACTTCTACTACCACAACAACAACAACAACTACTACTACTACTACTGTTGTTGCTACTGTTGCTACTTCTAGTGCTAGTTCCACTACATCTCCTACTACTTCTACAAGTGCAACTATACTGCTACTACTTCTATCACAACTATTACTAAAACTTCTGCTACTCAGCTACAATTACAACTGCTACTACTACTATTACTACGACAACTACGACTACAACTACTACTACAACTACAACTACTTCAACAACAGCTACTACTGGTACTTTTCCAATAATAACAAGTACTACTACCTCTCATACTACTACAACTTCTGCTACTTTTACTACTGTTACAACTACTACTATTGCTACTACTACTACTACTACTATGACAACTACTACTTCTACTACTGCTACTACTGCTACTACTACTACAACTACTTCTACTACTATTGTTGTTGCTACAGCTACTACTACGATTACTGCTACTACCACTACTATTACTACAGCTATCAGTACTACTACTACTTCTCAAACAACTACTACTATTGCTACTACAACTGCTAATACTACCACTGCCACTACTATTACAGCTACTGCAACTACTACTCTTACTGTCACTACAACTACTACTTCTGTTACTACTACTACTACTACTACTCTTGCTACTACTACTACTACAGCTACTACTACTTCTGGTACTACTACTACAACTACAACAACTACTACTAGTTTTATTCATATTGCTGCTGCTGCTACTAACGCTAGACTACTACAACTATTACTACTACTACTAACTACTGCTACTAACACTGCTACAACTACTACAACTACTACCGCTGCTACTACTATTACTACTAGTACTACTGCAACTATTGCTACTACTGCTGGTACTACTACTACTACTCGTAATATTATTACTACTAATTTTGCCACTACTATTACTGCTAAAGCTACTGCTACAACTACTTCTTTCCCTACTACTACTACTACTTTTGTGACTAGTACTGCTACTACTACTACACCTACAACAACAACATCTATTGCTACTACTACAGCTACTGCTACCACTACTACGATTACGACTACTTCTAGTTCTACTACTACTATTATTATTGCTATTACTGCTACTACAACAACTATAACTACTGCTACTATTAATTCTGCTGCTAGAATAACTATAAAACCAACAACAACAACTACTACTACTACTATTGCTACTGCTACTGCTTCTTCTACTATTGTTGCTGCTTCTATAGTTACTGCTACTACTACTACTTCGAATACTACTACAACAATAGCTACAATGACTACCGCAACTTCTTCTACTACTGCTACTAATACTACTACCTCAGCTACTACTACTACTACAACAACACTACTACTATTGTTGTGGTTGCCGCTACTAATACTTCTACTAGAACTATAGCTGCTGCGACTATATCAACTACTACTACTACTGCTATTGCTTTAAATAATGCTACTACAACAACAACTACTACTGCCACTATTACTACTACTACTGCTACTACTACTATCGCTACTACTACTACTACTAGTACAACAACTACTGCAACTGATATGGTTACTTCTACAACAACTGCTACTACATCTGCTACTAGTACTGCCTCAATAGTACTGCCACAATATTACTACTACTACTCCTACTACAACTACTAGTACCACAACTACTACCACTACTACTTCAACTACTACTACAACGACTACTATTACTACTACTACTACTACTTGAACTACTATTATTGCTACACCTATTTCCACTACTACTATAAATACTACTATTACTAATACTACTACTACTACTACTTCTACTACTATTACTACTATTACTACTATTATGACTATCACTCCTACGACTACTATTACTACTACTTCCACTACCCCTACTATTCTTACTACTATTGCTATTGCTACTACGGCGACAACTACAACTACTACTTCAACCACTAAATTTGCACTACTACTACTACTTACAAAACAACAACAACAACAACAACTATTAGTGGTACTACTGCTACTACTTCTACTGCTACACCTACAACTACTTCTTCTTCTACTTCTACTCGTACTACTACTGCTGCTGCTACTACTACCATTATTACCACTATTGCTACAACAACAACAACTACTACTAATACTACTATTACTACTACTACTACTACTACTACTGTTACTACCACTATTACTTCTACTACTGCTTCTACTACTACTTCTTCTACTTCTTCTTCTTCTTCCTCTTCTTCCACGACTAGTACTATTACTACTACTACTACTGGTACTACTGCTACTATTACTTCTACTGCTACTACTGTTTCCGCTGCTTCTACTAATGCTACTATTGCTACTGGTACTACTGTTACTACTACTACTACTACTACTACAACAACAACTATTGAAATGGTACTACTGTTACTACTACTACTACTACTACTACGGCAACTATTGCAATTGCTACTACATCTACAACTACTACTACTACTGCCATTCTCGCAACTGTTGCTTCTATTACAGCTACCACTGGTACAACTACTACTACTAGTACTACTTTTGCTACTACTACTTCTGTTGTTACTACTATTGCTTCTGCTACCACTACTCCTGCAGCTATTGATACTACTACTAGTGCTACTTCTACCATTACTACTACTGCTACTGTTACCGCTACCACAACTTCTACCACTAATTCTGCTACTACTATTCTATAAATGCTTCTACTACCCCTACTAATACTACAACTACTACTGTGGCTACTACTACTACTTCTACAACGATTGCCAAAACTACTACGACTTCAACAATTACTACTATTAATAGCATTATTATTGTGACTACAGCTACTGTTACGGTTGCTCCTAATACTACTATTACTAAAACTTCAACCGCTACTACTACGACTACTACTACAACTACTACTCCTAAGGCTACTGCTACTACTACTACGACTACTATTTCTCCAATTACTACTACTATTGTTACGGCTACTACTATAGCTTCTACTATAATGACTACTGGTACTACTACTACTAGCATCGCGACTACTACTGCTGCAACTACTACAACTACTACGACTGCTGATGCTTCAACTGGTACTACTAGTACAAATGCTACAATTGCTGCTACTACTGGTGTTGCTGCTACTGCTACTACTACTACTTCCACTACGACTACTACCAATGTTGCTACTACTACAATTGTTGTTGCCCCTGCTACTACTACTAGTAATATTATTACTACTACTACCACGACCACTACTACTAGCACTACTACTATTACTACCACGACCACTACTACTAGTACTACTACTATTACTACCACTACTGCAACTACTAGCACTACTACCGCTGTTATTGTTGTCGCTACTAATTCTACAAATCCTATTACTTCTCCTGCTACTACAGTTGTTGCCACTGCTACAACTGATACTACTACAACTACAACTATTACTACTACATCTACTTCTACTTTTACTACTAATATTACTAATATTCCTTGTACGACTACTACTATGACGACTACTACAACAACAACAATGATTACTGCTACTACTTTTGCACTTCTGCTATTGATGCTGCTACTACTACTATAACACAACAACAACAACAACTACTACTACTACAGCAATTGCAATTAATACCACTACTACTGCTGCTACTGCTACTACTACTATTACTACTACTACTGCTGCAACTACTACAACTACTAGTACTACTACTCCTAGTACTACAACTTCTACAGTTACTACTACTACTACTGCTACTACCACTACTATGACTACCGCTGCTACTGCTGTAACTATTACCACTACTACTGCTACTACAACTACTATGACTGCTACTGCCATTAAGGCAACTACTGCCACTACTACGGCTACCACTGGTACTACTACTACTACTACTACTTCCGCTACTACTACTACTACAACAACATCTACTGCTACTACTATTGCTACTAGTATCGGTACTACTACGGCTACTACTACTACTACACCTGCAGCTATTAATACTACTACTACTACTTCTACCACTACTACTACTGCTTCTATTGCTACAGCTGCTACAATTCCTACTACAAATTTTGCTACTACTATTGCTACAAATGCTACTACTACTACTACTACTACTACTACTACTGTTGCTGTTAATACTATGACTATCATTGCTACTACTGCTACTACTAATACTGCTACTACTACTACTATTGTTGCCACTACTACAACTAATGCTTTCGCTACTACTACTACTATTTCTACCCCCACTACTACTACTAGCACTACTACTACTATTGTTGTTGCTGCTACTACTTTTTCGACTCCAATTAATTCTCCTACTACTACTGTTGCTGCTACTGCTATTACAGCTACTACTAATACTACTACTGCTCCTACTACCACTACGTTTACTACTACTTTTACTACTCATGTTACTACTACTCCTTGCACTGTTACTACAACGACAACGACAACAACTATTTCTACTACTACTGGTAGTACTACCACTACTACTGCTCCTAAGACTACGACTTCTAGTTTACCACTACTACTAGTACTATTACTACGACAACAACAGCAACACTACTACTATTACTACTATTACTACTTTTACTACTACTAGTACTACTCTTACTGCTACTACTGCTCCTAGTACTACTATTACTACTACTACCATTTCTACTACTACTGCTGTTGTTGCTGCAGCGTCTACTACTACCGCTACTACTACTACTACTACTACTTCTTCTTCTTCTTCTTTTACTACTACTACTACTACTGCTACTACTACTCCCATTGCTTCTACTACCACAACTGCTACTACTAATGCTGCTACAGCTACTACTACTGCTAACACTAGCACTACTACTACTACTACTACTTCTACAACTACTACGACTACTACTGCTAGTGCAACTACTGGTAACACTACTTCTGCTTCCACTACTCCTACAACTACTACTGCCATTATGGAAACTACAGCTACTACTATGGATATCACTGGCACTACTACTACTACTACCACCACTACAACAACAACTACTACTACTATTATTAATACAACAATAACTACTACTACTACTACTTCTATTACTACTATTACTACTACTACTACTATTACTGCTACTACTAATACAAGTATTATTATTACTGCAACTACTACTACTACTACTTCTTCTTCTTCTTCTTATTCTACTACTTCTTCTTCGTCTTCTTTTTCTTATTCTTACTCTTTTACTACTACTACCACTACAACTACTGTAACTACTACTATTATCACTACTACTAATACTACTGCTACTGCTACTGCTTCCACTACTACTACTAATGCTACAACTGTTACTACAACTACTATTACTACTACTACTACTACCACAACTACAACTACTATGACTACTACTACTACTGCTGCTGCTGCTATTACCACTTTTGCAACTACTCCTACTACTGCTACTACTACTACTACTTCTACTACTACTACTGCTACTACTTTTGGTACGACTACTGCTACTACTACTACTGCTTCTCCTGCGTCTGTTAATACTACTATGACTACTACTAATACCACTACTACTACTACTCCTACTGCTGCTATTGCTACAACCTCTACTACTAATTCTGCTACTACTATTGCTACTGCTGCTACCACTACTACTATTGCTACTGCTACTACTTCTACAACTACTACTATTACGACTAATACTACTAGAACTAATACTACTACTACAACAACCATTACTACTACTACAACTAATACGACTTCTATTGCTACTACTACTACTACTACTAATACAACTACCGCCATTGCGGAAACTACTACTACTACAACGGCTACCACCAGTACTACTACTGCTACTACTACTACTTCTCCTACTACTATGGCTACTACTACTGCTAGAACTACTACTGCTACTACTACAAGTATTCCTGCGTCTATTAATACTACGACTACTACAAGTCCTACTACTACTACTGCTGCTACTATTTCTACTACTAATTCTGCTACTACTACTGCTACTATAGCTACTACCACTACTACTACTTCCACTGCTACTACTATTGCTACTACTACTACTACTATTACTAATACTAGTACTACTACTATTGCTACTACTACTACCGCTACTACTACTACTCCTACTATGACTACTAATACTACTATGATGACTACTACTATTATTACTACTAATACTACTAATACTACTACTATTACTACCTCTACTCCCACTACTACAGCAACTACGCTACTACGTCTCCAACTACTACTACAACTATTAATTCTAATACTAGAACTACTACTCGCACTACTACTACAACTAGTAGTACTGCTACTACTACTATTATGATTGATGATGCTACTACTGCTATTGCTTGTACTAACGCCACTATTGTTACTACTACAACTACTACTACTAATAATGCCACTAATATTACCACTACTACTATGACTGCTACTACTGCTGCTACTACTACTACCTCTACCACTACTTATACTACTAGTACTACTACTGGTGTTGTTGTTGAAGCTACTACTTCTACTACGCCTATTACTTTTCCGACTACTACTGCTTCAGCTACTGCTACTATTACTACTACTACTTCTACTATTACCCCTACGTCTACTACTACTTTTACAACTTATCTTACTACTACTCCATATACTACTACCACTATGACTACTACTAGAACTACGACAAAAATGATAACTATTTCTAATACTACTTGCAGTACTACAACTGCTACTACTACTACTACTACTATGACTACTACTACTACTACTACTACTACTACTACTAATACTACTACTACGACTACTACTACTACTAGTACTACTATTACAACAACAACTACTGCTGCTACTACTATTGTTACTACTACTACTAGTACTAGTACTACTATTGCTACTACTACTATAACTACTATTACTACTACTAGTATTACAACTACTACTGCTGCTGCTACTACTATTGCTGCTACAACTAGTACTACTACTACTAATGCTACTACTACTATAACTACTATTACTACTACTACTACTACTACTACTACTAAAACTGCTGCTGCTACTACTAATACTACTACTACTGCTGCTGCTGCTACTACTACTACTACTAATACTACTACTACCTCTACTATCACTACTACTCCTCCTCCTCCTCTGCTTCCTCCTATCGCGACTAGTACTACTACTCCTACTACTACTACTTCTACTACTACTACTACTAGTACTACTACAACTACTATGATTATGACTACTACTACTAGGACTATCGCGACCACTACTACTTCTACTTCGATTACTAAAACTGCTAGCATGATTACTACTATTACTACTATTAATATTACTATTACTATGACTATAGAGACTACTACTACTACGACTTCGACCACTAATACTACTATTATAACAACAAAATTAACTAGCATTACTACTACTACTACAACTACAACTTCTACTCCTACTACTACTGTTACGACTACTACTACAATTACAACTACTACAATAACAACAACAACTACTACTAATACTACTACTACTAGCACTGTTGTTGTTGTTGCTGCTACTATTGCTGCTACTACTATGACTACTGATGCTACTACTCCAACTACCAATACTAATGTTACTACTGCTACCACTACTAGTGTTGCTGCTACTACTACTACAACTATTACTGGCACTACTGTAACTACTACTACCGCCACTACTACTACAACAACAACTACTACTACTACAGTTGCTGCTAGCACTACTACTACTGCTACTACTACTACTATAACTACAACTACTACGACTACTACTTCTACCACTACTACTGCTACCATAAATACTACTACGATTGTTGTTGCTGCTACTACCTCTACTACTCCTATTACTTCTCCTACAATTGCTACTATCGCTACTGCTACTACTACTGCTATTGCTACTACTACTATTACTACTACATTCCCTACTACTTTTACTGCTAATATTACTACTACTTCTTATACTACTACTACTATGACTACAACTACTGCTACTGATATAGCTACTACTACAATGGCTACTACTACTACCACTACTAATACTACTACTAGTACTACTACTACTACTACTATGACCACAACTACTACTACTGATGTAGCTACTACTACAATGGCTACTACTACTACCACTACTAATACTACTACTACTACTACTACTACTACTAATACTACCACTGCTACTACTATTACTACTACTATCATTACTACTACTCCTAGTGTTGTTACTGCTACTACTACTACTACTACTACTTTCATTGCTACTACTACTATTACAACTACAATAATAATAACTGCTACTATTACTATAACTATTATGACTACTACTGCTACTACTACTACTATTACCACTACTACTATGACTACTTCTGCTATTGCTATGGCTACTATAATTATTACTATTAAACTACCATTGTGGCAACTACTACTACTACTACGGCTACCACTATTACTACTGCTACTACTACTACTACTACTACAGCTACTACTACTACTACTCCTGTAGCTATTAATACTACTACTACTACATCTTCTACTACTACTGTTGCTGCTACTACTGCTACTGCTGCTATAACTCCTACTACTAATTTTGCTATTATAAGTATTGCTACAAATGCTACTACTAATAGGATTAGTAACAGTAGCAGTAGTAGGAGTCCCAGCCGTAGCAGTAGTAGTAGTAGAAGTAGTAGTAGTAGTTGTAGGAAAGTAGTAGCAGTGTAGTAGTTGTAGTAATAGTGGAAGTAGTAGCAATAGTAGTGAAAGTAGTAGCAGTTGGATTACTAATAATAGCAGTAGTAGTAGTTGTAGTAGTAGTAGTAGTAGTAGTAGTAGTAGTAGTAGTAGTAGTAGAAGTAGAAGTAGTAGTAGAAGTAGGAGTAGAGGTACATGTAGCAACCAAAGTAGTAGAAGGAGCAGCAATAATAATAGAAGTAGTACTAGTAGGGGGAGTAGCAATAGTGCTAGTAGCAGTGGTAGTATTAGTGATAGTAGTAATAGCAGCAGCTGTAATTGCTTCAGTAAAAATAGTAGTAGTTGGAGCACTAGTTGCATTAGTAGTAATAGTAGTAGCAATAGCTGTTGTAGTAGTTGTTATAGTAGTAGTGATAATAGTAGTTGTAGTAATAGTAGTAGTAGTAGTAGAAGTAATACTAGTAGTACTAGTAGTAATAGGAGTAGTAGTAGTTATAGTAGTAGCAGTCGTAGTAGTTATAGTAGTAGTAAGATTAGTTGTAATAAAAGTAGTAGCAGTAGTAGCAGTTGTTGTAACAGTAGCAGCAGTAGTAGTAGCAGTAATAGTGGAAGGAGTAGGAGTAGGAGGAGTAGAAATAGTAGCAGTAGTAGAAGTAAGAGAAGTAAGAGTAGTAGTAGTAGGAGTTGTAGCAGTAATAGTTGTTATAGTAGCAGGAGGAGATGTAGTAGCAATTGTAGTAATAGTAGTAGTAGTAGTAGTAGTAGTAGTAGTAGTTACAATAGTAATAGTAGTAGTAGAAGTAGTAGTAGTCGTAGTAGTAGTAGTAGCAGGATTGATAGTTGTAGAAGTAGCAGTAGTAGCTGCTGTAATAATCATAGTAGGATTTGTTGTTGTACTGGTAGCAGTAGTACTAATAGTAGTTGTATGAGAAATAACAGTGGAAGTAGTAGCAGTGTTGGAAGTAGTAGTAGCAGGAGTAGTAGTAGTAGTAGTAGTAGTAGTAGTAGCAACAGCAGCAATAGTTGTAGTAGCAGTAACAACAGTAGCAATAGTAGTAGAAGTAGTACAAGTAGTACTTGTAGGAATACTAGCATGAATAATAGTAGTAGCAATGGCTATTGTAGTAGTACTAGTAGCGGTAGCAGTAGTAGTAGAAGTAATAGTAGTAATAGTAGTAGTAGAAGTAATAGTAGTAGTAGTAGTAATAGTAGTAGTAGTTATTGTTGTTGTGGAAGCAACAGTGGTAGTAGTGGTTGTAAGAGTAGTAGCAATAGTAGTAGCCGTAGTCACAGCAGATGTAGGGGTAGTAGTACTAGTAGTATCAGCAAGAATGGCAAAAGTAGCAATGTTATAGTAGTAGTAGTTGTTGTTCTTGTTGTAGTGTGAGTAGTAGTAGCAATAATACTAGCAGTAGCAGTATTTGTTTTAGCTATAGTTGTGGTAGTGGTAGAAGTAGTAGTAGTAGTAGTAGTCGTAGCAGTAGTAGTAATAAAAGCAGTAATAGTAGAAATAGTTGTAGTAGTTGTAGTAGCAGTAGCAATAGTAGTAGTTGTAGTTATAGCAGTAGAATTAATAGTAGCAGTAATAGTTGTTGTTGTAGTAGTAAAAGTAGTAGTAATAATCATAGTGGTAGTATTAGTAATAGTAACTATGACAATGGTGGTAGCAGTAGCAGTAGTAATAGCAAAACTTATAGTCCTTGGAGCAGGAGCAACAGTAGAAATAAAAGTAGTTATTATAGTGCAGTACTAGTGGCAAATGTAGTAGTAGTAGGAAAAGGAGTAGTAGTAGTAGCAGTAGTAGTAGTGGTGGTATTAGTAGTAGTAGTAGTAGTTTTATTTCTAGTAGTAGCAGCAGAAGGAGTAGTAGTTGCAATAGTAGTTGTAATAGTAGTAGGAGTAGTAGTGGACGTAGTAGTAGCAGCAGTAGCTGTAGTAGTTGTAGGCGTAGTTGTAGTAGTAGTACCAACGGTAGTAGTGGTGGTAGTTGTAGTAAAAGTTGTAGTTGTAGTAGTAACGAAAGTAGTAGTTGTAGTAGGAGTAGGTGTAGTAGTAGTAGTAGTAGAGCTAATAGTTGTGGCAGTAGTAGTAGCAATAGTAGCAGTAGCAGTAGCAGTAGTAGTAGTAGCAGGAATAGTAGTGGTAGTTGTAGTCATAGTGGTATTAGTAGCAGTAGTAGTAGTAGGAGTACTAGTTGTAGAAATAGTAGCAGTAGTAGTAGTAGTAGTAGCAAGAGTAGTATTATTAGTTATAGTAGTAGTAGTACTAGTAGTAGAAGTAGTAGTGAAAGTAGTAGTAGTAGTAGTAGCAGTTGTAGAAGTAGTAGCATTAGAAGCAATAGCTATAGTAATAGTGGTAGAAGTAGTAGAAGTTGTAGTAATAGTAGTAGTAGCTGTTGTTGCGTTAATAGTCATAGTAGAAGTAGTATTAGTAGTAGTAGTAGGAGTAGTAGTAGTAGTGGTAGTAGTAGCAGTAGCAACAGTAGCAGCAGCAGTAGTAGTAGAAGAAGTAGTAGTAGTAGTAGTAGTCGTAGTAGCAATAGTCATAGAACTAGTAGTATTAGTAGAAAAAGAAGGAGTAGCAGTTATTGTAGTAGTAGTTATTGTAATAGTAACAGCTGTAGTAGTTGCTGTAGCAGCAACTGCCGTAGCAGCAACGGTAGTAGTTGTAGGAGTAGAAGTAGTACTAGTAGTTTTAGCTGTAGTAGTAGTGTAGTCGTATGAGCAGTAATAGTAGTGATAGTGGTAGTAATAGTTGTAGTAGTAGTAGAAGCAGTAATAGTCGTAGCAGCAGCAGTCCTAGTAGTAGCAATAGTAGTTCTTGTAGAAGTAGTAGTTATAGTAGTAACAGTAGTAGGAATTGTAGTAGAAGGAGTAATTGTAGTAGTAGTCAGAGTAGTAGTAGAAGTGGTAGTAGTCATAGTTTTAGTAGTAGAAAGAGTAGTAGTAGTGCTAATAGTAGTAGCTATAGTAGCAATGTAGTTACAGAAGCAGTAGTTGTAGCAGTTGAGGTAGTAGTCATAGTAGTTGTAATAGTAGTACTAGCGGCAGTAGTATTAACATAAGTAGTAGTTGTTCTAGTAGTAGTAGTAGTAGTAACTGCAGTAGTAGTAGTGGTAGTCATAGTAGCAGCAGCAGTAGTAGTAGTAGTAGTACAGGTCAGAGTAGTACAGGAATAGTAGTGGTAGTAGTAATTATTGTTGTAGTTGTACTGGTAGTAGTTGTTGTAGTAGTAATATTAGCAGAAGTTGTAGTAGTAGAAGTAGTACTAGCAGAAGTAGTTGTAGTAGTAGTAGTAGTTGTAATAGCAAGAGTAGTAGTAGTACTAGTAGTAGTAGTAACAGTAGTAGTAGCAGCAATAGAAGTAGTAGTAGTAGTAGTAGTAGTAGTAGCATAGTAGTACTAGTAATAGTAGTAGCAATTGTCGTACTACTAAAAGTAGTAATAGTAGCAATATTGGTAGTAGTAGTAGTGATGGTAGTACTAATGGTACTAGCTGCAAGAATAGGAGTAGTAGTAGAAATAACACTAGTAGGAGGAGTAGCAGTAGTTGTTGAAGTAATAGTGGTATTAGTAGTGGTAGTAGTAGTAATAGTAGTAGTAGTAGTAGTAGTCGTAGTAGTAGCAATAGCTGCAGTAGTACCAGTAGTTGTGGTAGTAGTAGGAGGAGGAGAAGTAGTTGTAGTACCTATTGTAGTAGTAGTAGCTGTTGTAGCAGCAGGAGAAGAAGTACATTTAGTAGTAGGAGCAGAGGTAGGTATAGTAATTGTAGTAGCGGTAGCAACAACAATAACAGTAGTAGTAGGCAAGTAGTAGTAGTACTTGTTGTAGCAGTAGTAGTAGCTATTGTAGCAGCAAGAGAAGAAGTACATATAGTAGTAGGAGAGGAGGTAGGAATAGTAGTTGTAGTAGAAGTAGCAACAGCAGTTGTTGTTGTAATAGTAGTAGTAGTAGTAGCGGCAATAGTAGTAGTAGTAGCAGCAACAGTAGTACTGGTCGTAGTAGTAGTAGTAGTTGAAGTTGTAGGAGAAGTAGTGGTACAAGTTGTAGTAGTAGTAGTAGTGGTAGTAGTAGAATCGGTATTAGTAGCTGTAATAGTAGTAGTAGTAGAACCATTATTATTGGCCATATTAGTAGTGGTAGCAATTGTAGTAGTAGTTGTAATGGCAACAGTAGTAGTAGTAGTAGTAGAAGTAGTATTTGGAGTGGTAGTTGGAGCAGGAGTTGGAGTTGGAGTAGTAGTAGTAGCAGCAGCAATACTAATAGGAGTTGTAGCAGAAATAGCACCAGTAGAAGTAGTAGCATTAATTGTTCTAGTAGTAGTGGTAGTAGTAGCAGTATCATTAGTAGTAGTACCAGTAGTTATTTTAGTAGTAGTAGTAGCAGGAGAAGTAGTAGTAGTAGTTGTTGGAGAAGTAGCAGTAGTTCCAACTATAACAATAGTAGTACTAGAAGTTGTAGCAGTAGGAGAAGAAGTAGGTTAAGTAGTAGGGGAAGAGGAATGTATAGTAGTAGTAGTAGCGGTAGCAGCAATAGTAGCAGCAGTAGCAGTAGTAGTAGCAGTAGCGGTAATAGTAATGGTAGTAGTGGCAATAGCAGCCGTAGTAGTAGTGGTAGTAGTAGCATTATTAGTATCAGTAGTAATAGTAGCATTAATAGTAGTAGAAGTAGAAGTAGTAGTAGTAGCAGCAGCAGTAGCATCAGTAGTTGTGGTAGTAGTAGTCATTGTAGTAGCAATAGCAGTAATAGCAGCAGTAGTAGCAGCAGCAGTAGTAGCAGTAGCAGCAACAGTAGTAGTAGTTGTAGTAGCAACAGCTGCAATAGCAACTGTAGTATTCAGAAGAAGCAATAATAGTAGTACTTGCAGTAGTAGTAGCAGTAGTAGCAACAATGGTAGTAGTAGTAGTTGGAGCAGCAACGATAATACGTGTAGTAGTAGTCGTAGTCGTAGTAGTAGTAGTAGTAATAATAATAATAACAGTAGCAGTCGTAGAAGTGGTAGCTGTAGAAGCCGTTGTAGCTGATGTAGTAGTTGTTGTTGTTATTATAGATGAAGTAGGAGAAGTAGTAGCAGTAGCAAAATTAATAGTAGTACAAGTATTGGAAGTAGTAGTAGTGGAGTTAGTAGTAACACTAGTAGTAGTAGCAGTAGTAGTAGAACTAGTATTATTAGTAGGAGTACCAGTAGTTTTAGTAACAGACGTAGTCACAGTAGTAACTGTAGTGTGACAAGTAGCAGTCGTGGCCAGAGTAGTAGAAGTAGTAGAAGTAGTAGTAGTTATTATTGTTGTGGTAGTAGTAGTAGCAGTAGTAGTAGTAGTCGTAGTGGTTCTTGCAATAGTAGTAGTACCGGTAGTAGTAGCAGTAGAAGTAGTAGTAGTAGTAGTAGCAGGAGTACTATTAGTAGCACTAGCATTCGCAGTAGTAGCAACAGAAGTAGTAGTAGTAGTAGTAGTAGTAGTAGTAGTCTCATTAGTTGCACAAGTCATCATAGTAGTAGTAGTAGTAGTGGTAGTCTCAGTAGTTGCACAAGTCATCATAGTAGTAGTAGTAGTAGTAGCAGTAGTAACAACTGAAGTATAGTAGTAGTAGTAGTAGTAGAAGTAGTAGCAGCAGCAGCAATTGTAATAGGAGTAGCAGCAGCAGAAGTAGTAGTAGGAGTAGCAGAAGTTGTAGCAACCGTAGAAGAAGTAGTAGTTGTAGCAGTTGCAGTAGCAGAAGTAGCAACATAAGTAGTAGTAGTAGTAGTAATAGTTGTAGTAGTTGCGGTAGAAGCGGTATTGCTAATAGTATTAGTAGTAGCAACAATAGTAGTTGTTGTTGTAGTAGCAGCGGTATTAGCAGTAGCATTAGTAGTAGTTGTAGTTGCAGCAAGTGTAGTACTACTAGTAGTAGTAGCTGCAAACGCAGCTGTAGTAGTGTGGTAGAAGTAGTGTTAGTTGTAGATATAATAGTAGTTTTAGTAACAGTTGCAATAGTCATTGTAGTTGTATATGTAGTTGTTCTAAAGGTATTAGTAGTAGTAGTTACGGTTGCAGCAGTAGTAGCAGTAGTTGCTGTTGCATTAGTAGTAGTTGTAGTACAGTAGTAGTAATAGTAGTAGTAGTTATAGCAGTAGTAGTTGCAACAGCTGTACGAATAGTAGAAGTAGTTGTAGTTGTTATAGTAGTGGTAGTAGTAGAGGTATTAGTAGTAGTAGTTGTGGTAGCAACAATAGTAGTAGTTGTTGCTTTAGCAGTGGTAGTGGTTGCAGTAGTTGAAGTAGTAGTAGTAGTAGTATTAGTGGTAGTTGTTATAGTAGTAGTAGTTGTAGCAGCTGTATTAATAGTAGAAGTAGTAGTAGTCATTGTAGTAGTAGTAGGAGTAGTACTAGTAGCAGTTTTAATAGCAGTAGTAGTTGTAGTAGTTGGTGTAGTAGTAGTAGGAATTGCCATAATAGTAGTTGCTATAGTAGTATTAGCAATAGTAGTAGTGGTAGTTGTAGTATTATGAGATGTAATAGTGGTAGCGGAAGGTGTAGTAGTCATTGAAGCTGTAGCAGGAGTAGTAGTAGGAGTGGTAGTTGTAGTCATAATTGGATTGTAGGAGCAGTATTAGTAGTAGGAGTAGTAGTAGTAGTAGTTGTGAAAGTAGTAGTAGTAGTTGGAGCAATAGTAGTAGGCATAGGAGTAGTTGTAGTAGTAGGAGTAGTAGTTGTAGTAGTAGTAGTACTAGAGGTAGTTGCAGTATTAGAAGGAGTAGTGGTATAGTAGTAGTAGCAGTTGTTGTTGTTGTTGTGGTAGTAGTAGTGGTAGTTGTGGTTGTTATAGTAGTAGTTGTAGTAGTAGTTGGAGTAATATTAGGAATAGGAGTTTGAGTAGCAGTATTAGAAGGATTTGGGGTAATAGTTGTGGTAATAGTTGGAGTACTAGTAGTAGTGGTTGTTGTATAAGTACTAGTAGAAGTAGTAGTACAAGTTGTAGTACCAGTGTAGTAGTAGTAGTAGCAGAAGTAGATAGAGGTAGCAGTAGCAGCACCCATAGGAGAAGCAGCAGCAGTAATAGTAGTAGTTGCGGTAGTAGTAACAGTTGTATTAGTAGGAGTAGTAGTAGGAGTCGAAGGTTGAGTTGTAGTTATAGTGGGAGTTATTGTAGTTGTTGTAAAACTAGTAGGCGTCGTAGTAGCACCAATTATAGGTGTGGCAGTAGTAGTAGTAGTATTAGTAGAAATTATAGTGGTAGTACTAGCAGTAGTGGATGTAGTAGTAGTAGTAGCAGTTGTAGTAGTAGCAGAAATTGCATTAGTATGATTAGTAGTAGGCGTAGCAGTAGTTGTAGTAGTTGTTGTAATAGTAATA
Source organism: Trichopus zeylanicus subsp. travancoricus (assembly GCA_005019695.1). Classification (NCBI taxonomy): domain Eukaryota; kingdom Viridiplantae; phylum Streptophyta; class Magnoliopsida; order Dioscoreales; family Dioscoreaceae; genus Trichopus; species Trichopus zeylanicus. The sequence goes on along the minus strand of RXID01015747.1, from coordinate 14,494 downwards.
GTTGCGGCATTAGTAGTAGTTGTGGCAGTAGTAGTGAGTGTAGTAGTTGTAGTATTAGTTGTAGTAGTTGTAGTATTAGTAGTAGCAGTTGTAGCAGGAATAGCAGTACCTGTAGGTGCTGTAGTTGTACCAGTAGTAGCAGTAGTTGTTGTTGTAGTCATAGTAGTATTAGCTGCAGCAGCAGTAGCAGCAGAAGCTGCAGCAGCAGTAGTAGTAGTGGTAGTAGTAGTAATGGTGGTGGTGGTGGTAGTAGTAGTAGTAGTAGTAGTAGTAATAGTAGTACTAGTAGTAGTAGCGGTAGTTGTAGTTGTAGTAGTAGTAGCAGGAGTAGTACCAACCGAAGGAGATGGAGTTGGACTAGTGGTAGTAGGAGGAGGAGGAGGAGTATTATTTGTATGAGTAGGAGTTGTAGTAGGAGCGGTAGTAGGAGTTGTAGTTGTTAGAGTAGTGGTAGCAGTAGTAGTGGTAGGAGTAGTAGGAGTAGGAGTAGTAGTAGTAATAGTAGTAGTGGTGGTAGTAGTAGTAATAGTAGTAGTAGTAGTAGAAGTGGTATGAGTAGCTCTAATAGTAGTAATAGTAGAAGTAGTAGGGGCAATATGGCACTAGTAGTGTAGCAGTAGCAGCAATAGCAGCAGCTGTAGTAGTAGTGGTAGTAGTAGTATTGCTAGTAATAATAGCAGCAGCAACAACAACGGTAGTAGTTGCAGTTGTGATAGTAGTAGTAGTAGTAGTAGTAGTAGTAGTAGTAGTAGTAGTAGTAGTAGTAATAGTAGTAGTAGTAGGAGTACTGGTAACAGTGGTAGCAACAGTAGTTGTTGTTGTTGTCGTAGTAGTAATGGTAGCAACAAAAGCAGCAACAGCAGTGGTTGTGGCAGTAGCAGAAGAGCTAGTAGCAGTAGTGTACTGCTAGTAGTAGTAGCAGTAGTTGCAGTAGTGATAGTAGCTGTGCGTGGAGTATCATTGGTAGTACTTGTAGTATTAGTAGTAGTAGTGGTGGTAGTAGTTATAATAATAATAGCCGCAGTGATAGTAGCAATAGTAGCAGAAGTAGTAGTAGTAGCAGTCATAGAAGTAGTAGAAGAAATAGTAGTAGTAGTGGTGGTGGTGATGGTGGTGGTGGTATTAGTAGTAATAGTAGTAGTAACAGTAGTAGTAGTTCTATAAGTAGCATTAGTGGCAATCGCTCTAGTTGTAGAAATAGAGGTAGTCGCAGTAGCAATAGTAGTAGGAAAAGTGGTAGTCATAGTAGTAGTAGTAGTTGTTGTTGTTGTTGTTGTAGTAGTAGTAGTAGTAGTAGTCACAGTTGTAGTTTTTATAGTAGTAGTACTAGTAGTAGTAGCTATAGAAGTAGTAGCATAAGAAGTAGTAGTTGCTCCAGCAGCTCTAGAAGTAGCCATAGTAACACCAGCAGCAGTAGTAGCAGCCGAAGTTATAGTAGTAGTAGTAGTATCTGTAGTATTAGTCAAAATCGTGGTAGCAACAGAAATAGTGGTAGTAGTAATTGTAGTCGTAGTAGTAATAGTAGCAGTAGCAGTAGCAGCCGAAGTAGTAGTAGTAGCAGCTGTAGTAGTAGTAGAAGTAGTTGTAGCGTTAACAGAAGTAGTAGTAGTTGTATTCGTAGCATTAGCTATATTAGCAGCATAAGGAGTAGCATCAGCTGCATCAGTAGTAGTAGTAGTGGTAGAAATAATAGTAGTAGCAGCAACAGTAGTTGTAGTAGTATCAGTAATTGTTATAATAGCAGTAGTAGCATTTATAGAAAGAGTAGCAGTAGTCGTAGTAGTTATAGTTGTAGCTGTAGTAGTTGTAGTTGCAATAGTAGTAGTACTAGTTGTAGAAAAAGTATTAATCGTAGTGATGGTAATAATAATAGTAGCAGTAGCAGTAGTAGTACTTGTTGTTGTAGCTATTGTAATAGTAGTAGTTATTGTTGTTGTTGTTGTAGCAGTAGTAGTAGCAGTACCAGCAGTAGTAGCAATAGTAGATGTTACAGCGGCTGTAACAGTAGCAGTAGTAGTATTAGTAGTATTAGCAACAGTAGTAGTTATTGTTGTTGCAATAGCAATAGTTGTAGCAGTAGTGGTCATAGCAGTAGTTGTATTAGTAGTAGTAGTAGCAGTAGTTGCTGCAACAACAAATGTAGCAGCAGTGGTATTAGTAGTAGTGGTGGTAGGTACAGTAGTAATAGCAGTAGTAATAGTAGCTGTAGTAGTTGTAGTAGCAGTAGTAGTAGTACGAGTAGCAGTAGTTCTAGTGGAAGTGGTGGTACTAGTGGTAGTTGTCTTAATAGTAGTAGCAGCAGCAGTAGTAGCAATAGTAGTAATAATAGTTATAATAGACGTAGTAGTAACAATAGAAGTAGTGGTAGGAAGAGTATTAGTGGTAGTAGTAGCAATAGTAGCAGAAGTGATACTAGTAAAGGTTATAGCAGTAGCTGAATTTGTAGTCGTAGTTGTAGTAATAGTAGTGGCAGCTGTAGCAAAAGTTGTAGCATTTGTAGCAATAGCAGTAGCAGTAGTAGTAGAAGTAGTATTTATTTTTGTAGCAGTAGTACTAGTAGCTATAGTAGTATTTGTTGTTGTAGGAGTTGTACGGGTAGCTGTAGTAGTATTTGTTGTAGTAGTAGTAGTACTAGTAGCCGTAGTAGTAGTAGTACAAGTAGAACTACTAGTAGTAGCAGTAGTAGCAATCAATGTAGTGGTAGCAGTTGTAGCAGTAGTAGCCGTAGTAGTTGCAGTAGTTGTAGTAGTAGTAGTCATAGCAGTAGTAGCAGTAGTTATTTTAGTAGTGGTGTTAGTAATACTAGTAGAGGTAGTAGTAGCAGTAGCAACAGTGGTAGTAGTAGTAGTATTAGTGGTAGTAGTAGTAGAAGTCGTACTAGTAGAAGTAGTAGCAGTAGAAATATTATTAGTTAGAGTAGCACTTGTAGTAGTAGCAGTATTAGTAGGTATAGTAATAGTATTAGGAGAAGTCATAGTAGTAGCAATAGTAGTAGCCGTATTAGTAGTAGTATTCGTAGTAGCAGCAGCAGTACCCATTATTGTATGGCAATGGTAGTATTAGTAGTAGATGTAGTAGTAATGGTATTAGTAACAAGTAGTATTAGGAGTGGCAGTTGGAGTAGGAGTTTGAGTTGAATTCGGAGTAGTAGTAGTAGTAGTAGTAGTAATAGTAGTAGTAGTGGAAGTAGTAGGAGTATTGATAGTAATAGGCATAGTAGCTGTAGTAATAGGAGTAGTAGTAGAAATAGCACTGGTAGATGTAGTACCAATAGTTGTAGTAGTAGTAGTAGTACCAGTAGTTTTAGTAGCAGTAGTAGTAGTACCAGTAGTAGTAGTAGCAGTAGCAATAGTGGTATTAGTAGTAGTAACATTAGTAGTAGTACTAATAGTTGTAGTAGCAGTAGTAGTAGTTGTAGGAGAAGTAGTAGTAGTACTAGTTATAACCGTAGTAGTAGTAGCAGTTGTAGGAATAGGAGAAGAAGTAGGTATAGTAGCAGTAGACGGAGAAGGTACAGTAGTAGTAAGACTATAGTAGCAATTATAGTTGTAGCTGTAATAGTAATAGTAGTGGAAGCTGTATTTGTAGCAATAATAGCAGAAGTAGTAGCAATAGTAGTAGCAGCAGTAGTGGTAATAGTAGTAACAGCAGTAACAACAACAGCAGTAGTAGCAGCAGCTGCAACTGCAGCATTAGTAGTTGTAATAGTAGTAGTGTTAGTAACAGTAGTGGCAACAGTAGTAGTTGCTATAGCCGTGGTGGTAGTAGTAGTAGCAAAAGTAGTAGTTGGAGAAATAGTAGTAGCAGCTATAGCAGTAAAAGTAGTAGTAGTAGTAGTAGCAGAAGGAGCAACAGTAGTAGTATTAGTAAAAGTAGTAGTAGTAGTAGCCATAGTGGTGGTAGTAGTAGCTGGAGCTCCAGTGGTAATACGTGCAATAGTAGTAGTAGTAGTCGGAGTAGTAGTAGTAGTAATAATAGCAGCAGTCGTAGCAGTGGTAGCCATAGTAGAAGTAGTAGCAGAAGTAGTAGTAGTAGTAGTCGTAGATCTAGTAGGAAAAGTAGTAGTAGTAGAAGAAGTAATAGTAGTACATGTAGTGGAAGTAGTAGTAATGGAGTAAGTAGTAATTATGGTAGTAGCAACAGTAGTAGTAGGACTAGTAGTATTAGTGGGAGTTGCAGTATTTTTAGTAACAGAAATAGTCACATTAGTAAAGTAGTGCGAAAAGTAGTAGTGATAGCAGTAGTACTAGTAATTGACGTAGTAGTAGTAGTAGTTATGGTACTAGTAGTAGTAGTAGTCGCTATGGTACTTGCAATGGTAGTAGTACCGGTAGTAGTAGCAGTAGAAGTACTAGCAGTAGTAGTAGCTATGGTGGTATTAGTAGCACTAGCATTCGCAGTAGTCACATTAGTAGGAGCTGTAGTAGTAGTTGTAGCAAAAGTAGTAATAGTAGTAGTTGTAGTAGTAGTAGTAGTCATAGTAGCTGCAGAGTTCATAGTAGTAGTAGCAGTAGTAGTAGTAATAGTAGCAATGGCACTAGTAGCAGCAGAAGCAGTAGTAGGGGTAGTGGGAGGAGTAGTAGCTATAGGAGTAGTAGCAGCAGAAGTAGTAGTTGGAGGAGCAGAAGTAATAGTTATTGTAGTAGCAGTCGCAGAAGTAGCAGCATAAGTAGTAGTAGTAGTAGTGGTTGTTATTGTAGTAGTAGCGGTATTAGTAGTAGTATTACTAGTAGCAGCAGCAGTAGTAGTAGATGTAGTAGTAGCGGTAGTAGCAGTAGCAGTAGTAGTAGCAGTAGTTGCAGCAGCTGTAGAAATAATAGTAGTAGTACCAGCAAAAGTAGCCGTAGTAGTGTGGTGGTAGTGGTTGCTAGAGTAGTAGCAGTAGTAGTTGCAAGAGTAGTAATAGCAGTTCAATAAAAGTAGTAGTTATTGTAGTAGTAGGTGTAGTACTACTAGCAATAGCCATAATAGTAGTAGCAGTAGTAGTATTAGCAATAGTAGTAGTGGTAGTAGTAGTATTATGAGAAATAATAATGGTAGCGAAAGCGATAGCAATAATAATAGTAGTAGTAGCAGTAGTAGGAGTGGTAGTAGTTGTTGTAGTAGTAGTAGTCATAGTAAGAGTGCAGTAGGAGTAGTAGTAGTTGTTGTAGTAATGGAAGTAGTTGTAGTAGTAGGAGCAATAATAGTAGGAGTGGTAGTAGTAGTAGTCGTTGGAGGAGGAGGAGGAGGAGGAGGAGTAGTAGTAGTAGTAGTAGTAGTAGTAGTAGTAGTAGTAGTAGTAGAGGTTGTTGGAGTGTTACGAGTAGCTGTAGTAGTAGTAGGATTTGTAGTAGTAGTAGGAGGAGTAGTGGTATAGTAGTAGTAGTTGTTGTTGCTATGGCAGTAGTACTAGTAGTACTAGGAGGAGTAATATTTGGAATAGAGCTGGAGTAGGAGTAGTAGAAGGATTTGGGGTAACAATTGTGCTAATAGTAGGAGTACTAGTAGTAGTTGTTGTTGTATTAGTACTAGCAGCAGTAGTAGTAGAAGTAGTAGTAGCAGTGAGAGTAGGTGTTGTAGTATTAGTAGTAGTTGTAGTGGAAGTGCTAGTAATAGTAGTAGTGGTAGTAGTAAAAGTAGTAGTTGTAGAGGTAGTAGTAGAAACACCAGTAGTAGAAACAGTAGCAGTAGTAGTGGTAGTTGCGGAAGTAGTAGCAACTGTATCAGTCGGAGTAGTAGTTGTAGTGGTGGTAGTAATATTAGTAGTGGCACTAGTAGCATTAGCTGTAGCAATAGGAGTAGTTGTAGTGGTAATTGTCATAGTAATAGTTGTAGTGGTAGTAGTAGCAATAGCTGTTGTACTAGTAGTAACAATAGTAGGTGTAGTAGTTGTAGTAGTAGTAGTAGTCGTAGTTGTTGTAGTAGTAGTCAAAATAGTAGTAGCAGCAGTAGGAGTAGTAGCAGTGGTAGTTGTAGTAGTAGTAGTAGTATTGGTAGTAGTTGTTGTTGTTGTTGTTGTAGTACTTGTAGTTGTAGTAGCGGAAGTAGTAGCAGTAGTAGTAATATTAGTATTAGTGGTGGTAGTAGTAGTAGGAGCAGCAGTAGCAGCAGTAGTAGCTGTAGTATTAGTAGTAGCAGAAGTAGTAGCAGTAGTAGCAATAGTAGTAGTTGTTGCAGTAGTCGTAGTAGGAGTTGTAGTAGAAGTTTTAGTAGTTGTAGTGGTTGGAGTTATGGTTGCAGTAGTAGTAGTTTTTGTATTAGTAGTATGTGCTTAACTAGGAGTTGGAATAGTAGTATTCGTGGTAGTAGTAGTAGTAGTAGTAGTATGAGTAGTTGCAGTTGTTGTAGTGGGAGTAGGAGTTGGAATAGTAGTTGATGTAGTAGTAGCAGTAGTAGCAGTAGTAGTAGTAGTAGGAATAGTAGTAATTATTGTTATAGTTGTAATAGTAGGAGTAGTTGTAGGAGTGGTAGTAGCAGTAGTGGTAGTCATATTAGTTGTAGTAGTAGTCCCAGTAGTAGTAGTAGTAACAGGAGCAGCAGTAGTTGTTGTTGTGATAGTTGAAGTAGTAGTTGTGATAGAAGCTGCAGCAATGGTAGTAGTAGTAGTTGGATTGTTAGGGGTAGTAGTCGTACTTGGAGTAGTAGTAGGAGTAGAAGTAGTAGTAGTAATAGTGGTGGTAGTAGTAATAGTGGGGGTAATAGTAGTATTAGTAGTAGCACTTGTTGTAGTAGAAGTAGTAATAGTAGTATTAGTAGTAGGATCAATAGAAGTAGTAGTAGTAGTGCAAGCAGCAATAGCAGCGTCAATTGTAATAGTAATGTTAGTAGTAGTCGTGTTGGCAATAGAAGTAGAAGTAGTAGTAGCAGAGTAGTAGTTGTTGTTGTTGTCGTTGTAGTAGTATTAGTACTAATAATGATAGTAGTCATAGTGGTAGTCATTGTAGTAGTAGCAGTAGTTGGAATTGGAATAGTATTCGGAGAATTAGTTATTGTAATTGGAATAGTATTCGGAGAAGTAGTAGTTGCAGTGGTAGTAGTAGTAGTTGTAGGACCAGTAGTCACAATTGGAGTTGAAGTAGGAGTAGTACTAGCATTACTAGTAGTAGTTGTAGACAAGTAGTAGTAGGAGTTGTAGTAGCCACTGTAGTAGTAGCAGTAGTGGTAGTGGTAGCAGCAGCAGCAGCATCAGTAGTAGTAGCAGCAATAGTAGTAGTATTAGTAGTAGTAGTAGCAGTAGTTGTTGTTGTTGTTGTTGTTGTTGTTGTAGTAGTAGTAGTATTAGTAGTAGGCATCGCAGTAGTAGCAGAGCAGCAATAGTGTAGTATTAGTATTTAGTAGTTCGTAGCCGTAGTTGTTGTTGTTATATTTTGTAGTAGCCAATAGTAGTAGTAGTAGTAGCAGCAACAGTAGCAATAGTAGTAGTAGTAGTAGTAGTCGTAGTAGTAGTAGCAGTAGTAGTTGTGGTGGTAGCAGTAGTAGTAGTAGTAGTAATACTAGTGGTAGTAACAGTAGCAGTAGTAGTAGTACTAGTAGTATTAATAGTAGTAGCAGTAGTACTAGGAGGGTTAGGAGTAGTAGTTGTAGTAATAGCAGTAGTAGTAGTTCGGGTAATACGAGTATTAGGATTAGTAGTAGTTGGTGTAGCAATAGCAGTAAAAGTAGTAGTAGGTGTAATAGTTGTTATTGGTGTAGAAGTAGGAGTAGTAGTAGTAGTTGTAGGAGTAGTATAAGTTGGGGAAGTAGTAGCAGAAGTAGTTGTAGTAGTAGTAGTTCTAGGAGGCGTAGTAGGAGTAATTGCTGTAGTAGTAGTAGTAGTAGAGGTAGAAGTAGTAGCTGTAGTTGTAGGAGGTGCTGGATTAGGAGTAATAGTAGGAGTAGTAGTAGTTGGAGTAGGGGTAGTAGTCATTCTAGGAGTTGTAGTAGCAGTAGGAGTTGGAGTAGGAGTCATTGTAGCAACAGTAGTAGTAGTAGGATTAGCAGTTATAGTAGCAGTAATAGGAGTAGTAGTAGGAGTTGTAATAGTAGTACAAGTAGTAGTAGAAGCAGCAGCAGCAGTAAAGGTAGCAGTAGTAATAATAGTAGAAGTAGTAGTTGTAGAAGAAGTGGTAGTAGTTGTAGTAGTGGTAGTAGCAGTAGTAGGAGCAGCAGCAACTGCAGGATTACTAATAATATTAGTAGTAGTTATTGTTATTGCAGAAGAAGAAGACATACTAGTAGTAGTAGTTGTAATATGAATAGCAGCAGGAGCAACAATAGCAGCATCTGCAGTAATATTAGTAGTTGTAGTCATAGTAGTAGTAGGCACGACAGTAGGAGCAGGAGTAGGAGTAAGAGTAGGACTAAGTGTGGTTGTAGTTGGAATAGTAGTAGTTGTAGCAGTAGCAGTAGTAATAATAGTAGTATAGTAGTAGTAGTATTAGTATTAGTAACGGTAGTAGTTAAACAGTAGTTGTAGTAGCAGTAGTAGTAGGTGTAGTAGCAATAGCAGCCATAGTAGCAATAGCAGTAGTTGTGCTAGTCTAAGTAGTGGTAGCAGTAGTAGCAATTGTGGCCGTAGTAGCTGTAGTAATAGTGGTAGTAGTCGCAGTAGTAATAACAACACTAGTAGTAGTAGTAGCAGTATTAATAGTAGTAGATGTAGCAGTAGAAGTCATAGTAGTTGTTATAGTAGTAGTAGTAGTAGTAGTAGTGGCTTTTGTAATACTCGTAGCAGCAGTAGAATTAGTTGGAGAAGCAACAGAAGTAGTAGTAAGAGGAGTAATAGTAGTAGTAATAGTACTAGGAGTAGTAGGAGTAGTAATAATACTAGTAGTAGTGGTTGTAGTTTTCGTTATTGCTTTAGTAGTAGAAGTAGTTGTCGTAGTTGTTGTAGTAGCAGTTGTAGTGGTTGTAGTAGTTGAAGCAATAGTAGTAGTTATAGCAGTGGTAGCAGTAGTAGTAGTTGTAGTAATGGTAGTGGAAGCAGAAGCAGTAATAGCAGCAGTATTGTGTTTGTAGGTTTAGTAGTAGTGGTAATAGCAACAGCAGCAGCCGCAGCAGTAGTTGTAGTAGTAGTAGTAGCACTAGTAGCTGTCATAGTAGCATTAGTAATAGGAGTAGTAGTAGCAGTAGCCGCAACAGTAGTAGTAGTAGCTGCTGCCGTAGCTATAGTAGTAGTAGCAGTAGTTGTAGCGGCTGTTGTCGCAGTAGTTGCAGTAGTAGGAGTAGTACCAATAGTAGCAGTAGTTGTCGCAGTAGTTGCAGTAGTAGGAGTAGTAGCGATAGTAGCAGCAGTAGTAGTAGTAGGAGGTGGAGGAGGAGGAGAAGTATAGTAGTCGTAGTAGTACTAGTAGTTATAGTAGTAGTAGCAGTGGTAGAAGTAGTAGTAGTAGTAGTAGGAGAAATAGAGTTGTAGCAGTAGCAATGGTCATAGCAGGCGTAGTAGTATTAGTAGTGGTGGTGGTCCTAGCAGTAGTAGAAGTAGCAGTAGCAGTTGTAATAGTGGCAATTGTACTGGCAAAGTAGCAGTAGTAGCAATAATGGTAGTAGTAAAAAAAGGTGTACTATTTGTAGTTGTAGTAGTACTATTTGTAGAAGTAGTAGCAATAGTAGTTGTACTATTTGTAATGGTAGCTATCGCAGTAATAGTAGTAGTTGTTGTAGTAGCTGTAATAGTAGTAGTAATAGTAGGCGAAGTAGTCGAAGTAGCAGCTGTGGTGCTAATTGTAGTAGTAGTAGTAATAGTGGCAATAGTAGTGGTGGTGATGGGAATATGTGTAGGAATAGTAGTAATAGTAGCAGTAGCCCCCGTAGTAAGAGGAGTAGTTGTACTAGTATTAGTAGTAGTAGGAATAGTAGTACTAGTAATAGTTGTAGCAGTAGTAGTTGATGTAGCAGAAGTTGTAGTAGTAGTAATAGGAGTAGCAATAGTCGTAGAAGAAGTAGTTGTAGTTGTATTGTAGTAGTACTAGTGGCAGTAGTAGTTGAACCTGCAACAGTAGTAGTGCTCGTAGTAGTGGGAGTAGCAGTAGTAGAAGTAGCAGTAGTAGTACTAGTAGTAGTGGTGGTAGTGGTAGTTGTTGAAGAAGTAGCAGTAGTAGTAGTACTAGTTGTAGTAGTAGAAGTAGAAGTCATAGTTGCAGTTATAGTAGTAGCAGTTATTGTTGTATCAGTAGAATTTGTTGTAATAATAGTAGCAGTAGCAGTAGTAGTAGTTGTTGTTGTTTTTGTATCACGATGAGTAGTGGTTGTCGTAGTAGTAGTCATAGTTTTAGTAGAAGTACTACTAGTTGTTGTTGTTGTTGTTGTAAGTAGTAGTAGTAGTTTTAGTAGTAGTACTAGTAGGAGTAGTGGTAGTATTAGTTGTTGTTCTTTGAGTAGTGGTGGTGGTAGTAGTAATAGGTGCAGCTGTAGGGGTAGGTGTAGGAGTAGGAGTGATAGTCGGTGTAGTAGTTGTAGAAGTAGTAATTGCAGCAGCAGCAGTAGTACTAACAATAGTAGTAGTAGAAGTAGTAGTTGTATTAGTATCAGTGGTGGTAGTAGTAGTAGTGATAGTAGGAGTAGTAGCAACAAAAGTAGTAGTGCTAGTAGCAGTGCCAACAACAGTCGCAGTAGTGGCAGTAGCAGTTGTAAAAGTAGTAATAGTAGTAATGGTAACTGTAGTAGTAGTGGTTGTATCAGTAGCTGTGACAATAGTCATAGCAGTAGTAGTAACAATAAGAGTAGTGGCAGTAGCAGTAGTAGTATAGTAGTAGTAGTCGGAGTAGCAGTAATAGTATTCGTAGCAGTAGTAGTTGTAGTATTAATAGTAGTAGTAGTAGTACAGTAGTACCAGTAGGTGAAGAAGTACCAATAGGAGTTGGAGTCGTGGTAGTGGTAGTAGTAGTAGTAGTAGTAGTAGTAGTGGCAAGAGTAGGAGTAGTAGCAGTAGCAGTAATAGTAGTTGTAGTAGTAGTAGTAGTTGTTGTTGTAGTTGTTGTTGCGGTTGTTGTTATAGTAGTAGTTGTAGCAGTAGAAGTAGTCATAGGAGTAGTAGTAATACTGGTAGTAGTTGTAGTGGTTGTTGGTGTAGGTGTAGGAGTAAGAGCACGAGTAGTAAGATTAGTAGTAGTAGTTCTTGGAGTAGTTGGGAGTAGTAGTTGGAGTGGTAGTAGGAGTTGCAATAGAGGTAATAGCGATAGTATCCGTAATAGTGGAAGTAGTAATAGGAATAGTTGTAGTTGTAGTAGCAGTAGTAATAGTTGTAGTTGGAGTAGTAGTAGTTGGATATTCGTCCCCTAGTCCGTCGTCGTGTATAGCGGTCGTTTGCAAATAGTTTTTATGTAGTGGGGAGTAGTAAAGCTATAGTGTAGCTTTTAGGTAGTATAGTTAGTAGTAGTCGCAGCAGCGCAACAAGCACGCAGAATTAACGTACACACTTAGTAGTAGATAGTAGTTGTTGTAGTTGTAATAGTAGTAATGGTAATAATGTAAGTAGTAGTCAGTAGTCCTAGTGGGTGGGGGTGGTGGGGGAAGTAGGTGTACGGAACGGAGTTTGTACTCATAGTAGCATCGTAGCAGTAATAGCTGTATTAATCCGGAGTAGTTGGGAGTAGTATTAGTAAAGTAATAGGAGTACCAATTAAAAGTAGTAGTAGACAGCATAGTACAGTAGTATAGTAAGCAACGGCATTATAAGCGGTGTTAATAGTAGTTGTTGTTAATAGTAGTAGGATGCAAGAAAATAAGTGTAGTAAGGTCGTAATAATATTTGCAGCAGTATAGTGGTAGTAGTAGTAGTAGTAGCGGTTGTAGTAGTAGTAGTAGGATTATTAGTAGTAGTAATAGTAGTAGTAGTAGTAGCAGTGGCAATAGTAATAGTAATAGTAGTAGTAATTGCGTTACCGATTGTAGTAGTAGTACTAGTAGCAGTAGTAGAAGTTCTAGTAGTAGTACTAGTAGTAGTAGTAGTACTAGTAGTAGTAGTAGTAGAAGTAGTAGTAGGAGTAGCAATTGGAGTAGCAGTAGTAGTAGCACTTGCAATGGTAGTAGCACTATAGTAGCAGTAGGAGTAGTAGTTGTAATAAAAGTAATAGTAATAGTAGTAGTAGTAGTAGTAGTAATAGAAAAAGGAGTAGTAGTAGTAGTTGGAGTACTAGTAGTTGTGGTAGTAGCAGCAATAGTAGTTGTAGTAGTAGTGGCAGTACTAGTAGTAATTCTAGTATTAGTGGTCGTAGTAGTAATAGTAGTAGGTGTAGAAGTCGAAGTAGGATTTGGAGTAGGAGTAGTAGTAGTAATAGAAGTCTTAATATTAGTAGTAGGAGTACTAGCAGTAGTAGTAGTTGTAGTAGTAGTAGTAATGGTATTAGTGGTAGTGGTCGGAGTAGTAGTAATAGTACTAGTAGTAATAGTAGTAGTGGTAGTAGTAGTCGTAGTAGCAATAGTAGCAGCAGCAGCAGTAGTAGTAGTAGTCGTAGTAGTAAGAGGAGCAGTAGCAGTAGTAGTAGAAGAAGTAGTAGTAGTAGTTGTAGTAGTAGTAGTAGCAATAGTAGTAGCTGTAGCAGTCGCAGCAGCCACAGCAGCAGTAGTAGTTGTTGTAGGAGTAGTAGTAGTACTAGTAGTTTTAGCTTTAGTAGCAGTAGTAGTAGTAATTGTAGAAAGTAGAAGTGGTATTAGTAGCTCTAATAGTAGTAGTAGTAGCAGCAGCAGCAGGGGCAGTATGGCACTAGTAGTAGCTCTAGCAGTAGCAGCAATAGCAGCAACTGTAGTAATAGTGGTAGTAGTAGTATTGCTAGTAATAATAGCAGCAGCAACAACAACAGTAGTAGTAGTAGTAGTAGTACTAGTACTAGTAATAGTCGTAGTAGTGGTAGTAGTAGTAGTAGTGGTAGTAGTAGTAGGAGTTGTAAGAGTAGTAGCAGCAGTTGTTGTTGTTGTTGTCGTAGTAGTAATGGTAGAAACAAAAGTAGTAGCAGCAGTGGTTGTAGTAGTAGTAGAAGGACTAGTAGTTGGAGAAGTGGTTGTAGTAGTAGCTGCAGTAGCAGAAGTAGTAGCAGTAGTTGCAGCAGTGGTAGTAGCAGTGCGTGGAGTAGCATTGGTAGTACATGTAGTAGTAGTAGCTGCTGCAGCAATAGTAGAAGTAATAGTAGTAGTAGTAGTTATAATAATAATAGCCGTAGTCATAGCATTGGTAGCTATAGTAGCAGTAGTAGCAGAAGTAGTAGTAGTAGTAGTCATAGATGTAGTAGCAAAAGTAGTACTAGTAGTAGTATAATTAATTGTAGTAGTAGTAGTAGTTGTTGTGGTGGTGGTAGCATTAGTAGTAATAGTAGTAGTAGCAGAAATAGTAGTTCCATAAGTAGTATTAGTGGGGGTAGCTGTAGTTGTAGTAATAGAGGTAGTCGCAATAGTAATAGTAGTAGGAAAAGTGGTAGTCATAGTAGTAGTAGTAGTAGTTGTTGTTGTTGTTGTAGTAGTAGTTGTTGTTGTTGTAGTAGTAGTAGTTGTAGTAGTAGTAGTAGTCACAGTTGTAGTTTTTATAGTAGTAGTAGCTATAGAAGTAGTAGCAGAAGAAGTAGCATAAGAAGTAGTATTAGCACCAGCAGCTGTAGAAGTAGCCGTAGTAACACCAGCAGCAGTGGTAACAACCGAAGTTATAGTAGTAGTAGTAGTAGTATTAATAGTAGTAGTCAAAATCGTAGTACCAATAGAAGTAGTGGTAGTAGTAGTAGTAGTCGTAGTAGTAATAGTAGCAGTAGTGGTAGCAGCTGAAGTAGTAGTAGAAGTAGTTGTAGCATTAGCAGAAGTAGCAGTAGTTGTATTAGTAGCAGTAGCTGTAGTAGCCGCATAAGGAGTAGCGTCAGCTGTAGCAGTAGTAGTAGTAGTAATGGTAGTAATAGTAGTAGCAGCAGCAACAGTAGTGGTAGTAGTATCAGTAATAGTTATAGGAGCAGTAGTAGCATTTATAGCAACAGTAGTAGTAGTCGTAGTAGTTATATCTATAGCTATAGTAGTTGTAGTTCCAGTAGTAGTAGTACTAGTTGTAGGAAAAGTAGCAATCATAGTGATAGTAATAATAATAGTAACAGCAGTAGCAGTAGTAGTAGCAGAAGTATGAGGAGTAGGTGTAGTTGTAGTTGTAGTAGAAGTAACAACAGCAGTGGCAGCAACAGGAATAGTACTAGTAGTGGTAGTAGTAGTAGCTATTGTAGTAGTAGTAGTTGTTGTTGTTGTTGTTGCTGTAGTAGGAGTAGCAGTAGCAGCAGTAGTAGCAATAGTAGATGTTACAGCGGCTGTAACAGTAGTAGTAGTAGTAGTATTAGTAGTATTAGCAACAGTAGTAGTTGTTGTTGTTGCAGTAGAAATAGTTGTAGCAATAGTGGTCATAGCAGTAGTTGTAGTAGTAGTAGTAGTATCAGCAGTTGCTGCAACAGTAGATGTAGCAGTAGTGGTATTAGTAGTAGTGTTAGTAGTTACAGTAGTAATCGCAGTAGTAATAGTAACTGTAGTAGTAGTAGTAGCAGTAGTAGTAGTACAAGTAGCAATAGTTGTTGTC
>RXID01015746.1:0-19792 GCA_005019695.1 Trichopus zeylanicus subsp. travancoricus | reverse complement strand
GCAACTACAACTACTACAACTCATACTAAAACTATGACTACTACAACTATAACTACTACTATTACTACTTCTACTACTACTACAACTGCTAGTATGATTATTGCTACTACTACTATTATTTCTACTAGTGCTACTATTACCACTAATATTACTACGGTGGCAACTACTACTACTCCTACTGCTACTATTACTTCTACTATTCCTACTACTACAACAAGGGCTGCTACTTCCACTACTAATACCGCTACTACTATTGCTACTATTACAACTACAACCACTACTGCTACTGCTATAATAACTACTACTATTGTTGTTGCTGCTACTACTACTGCTAGTACTATAGCTACTGCTACTAATGCTATTGCTACTACAACTACTACAACCACTATTACTACAACTACTACTGCTACTACTACTACTAATACTAGTACTAATACTACTACTACTAATAATAGTAGTAATACTACTACTACTACACAGCTACAGCAACTGTTACTACTACTGCTACTGCTACTGCTACTGCTACCCCTACAAGAACTACTACTAATCCTACTACTTCATTTACAATAACTACTACTAGGACTACTCTTACTGCTATAATAATATCTACTATTACTATTGCTGTTACTAATCCTACTACTACTCCTACTATTACTACTATTATTGCTACTACTAATAATATAGCTACTACTACTATTGCTACTGCTGCTACTACCACTACTATTACTGCTCCTATTGCTACTACTACTACTCCTTCTTCTACTATTGCAACTGCTACTACTATTACTGCTACTACTGCTGCAACTACTACTGCTACTTCTACTACTACTACTATAGCTACTACTATTACGACTAAGACTATAACTAATATTACAGTTATGGCAACTATTGCTACTACTACTACTACTAACACTACTACTGCTACTACTACTACTACAACAACAACAACTACCATTGCAACTTCTACTACTACCATTCCATCGACTACTACTGCTACTGTTACTCCTATTGCTATACCTATTACTGCTACTACAAATACTACTACTGCTATTGCTACCATTGCTGCCACTACTACTATAGCTATTGCCTGTAGTAGCAGCAATAGCAGTGGTAGCAAAAGTGGCAGTGGTAGTGTAGCAGTAATAGTAGCAAAAGTAGTAGTAGTACTAATAACAGTAGTAGTAGTAGTACTAATAATAGTAGTAGTGATTGTGGTAGCAATAAAAGTGTTAGTAGGAGTAGCAGTAGTAGCAGAAATAGTAGTAGGAGAAGTATTAGTAGTAGTAGTAGTATTACATATAGTAGAAGAAATAGTGTAGCAGTAGGAGTAGTACTAGCAGAAGTAGTAGGAGAAGAAGTAGTAGTAGTAGGAGTACTAGATGTTTGAGTAGTCATAAGAGTAGTAGTGCTTGAAGTAGTAGTAGAAACAATATTAGTAGTTATAGTAGTAGTAGTAGTAGTAATAGTAGCAGAAAGAGTAGTTGTTTTAGTAGTAGTAGTAGTAGCAATAGTAATAGGAGTAGTAGAAGAGATAATAGTAGTAGTAGCAGTAGCAATAGCAGTATTAGCAGTAGTAGTAGCGAAAGCAGTAGTAGTAGTCGTAGTAGTAGTAGTAGTAGCATCAATTGTTGTACTAGCAGTAGTAGCAGCAATAGTAGTGATCATAGTAGCAGAAGTAGCAGAAGAAGAAGTAGTTGTAATAATAGTAGTTGTAGTAGTAGTAGTAGTAGTTGTTGTTGTTGTTGTTGTTGTTATTGTTGTACTAGTAGTAGTAGTAGTAGCACTAATAGAAGTAGTAGTAATAGGACTAGTAGTAGCAGTAATAGTAGTAGAAGGTGTAGTAGTAGTAATAGCAATAGTAGTAGTTGCAGTACTAGTAGTAGTAGGAGGAGCAAGAGTAGTAGAAGGAATAGGTGTAGGAAAAGTTGTAGTAGTAGGTGTAGTATTAGGAGCAACCATAGCAGTAGTAGTATTATTAGTAGTAGTAGAAGCAATTATGGTGGAAGTAGTTGTTGTAGCGATAACAACATTCGTAGTTGTAGTAGTTGTTGTAGTAGCAGTAGTAGTAGCAAAAGCAGTAGTAGTAGCAATAGTCGTTGTAGTAGAAATAGTAGTGGTTGTAATAGTAGAAGTAATAGTAGCAGTAGTAGTAGCAAAAGTAGTAGTAGTAGTAGCATTAGTAGCAATAGTCATCACAGTAGTAGTTGTAGTATTAGTAGTAGGAGCAACAATAGCAGCAGTAGTAGTAATAGTAGTAGCAATAGCAGTAGCAAAATTAGTACTAGTCGTAGTATTACTAATAGTAGTATTGTAGTAGTAGTATAAGTTTTAGTGGTATTTATAGTAGCACAACTAGTAGTAGTAAGAGTAGTAGCAGTAGCAGCCGGCGTATTTCGAGTAGTTATTGTAGTAATAGTAGTGGTAGTGGGAGTAGTAGTAGAAGTAGCTATACTAGCAGTAGTTGCAATAGTTGTAGTAGTAGTTGTTATTATAGTAGTAGTAGTAGTAGCTGTAGTAGCAATAGTAGTAATAGTAGTTGGGTAGTAGTAGTAGTAGCAACAGAAGTAGGAGTAGTAGTAGTAGTAGTAGTAGTAGTAGAACGTAGTAGTAAGTAGGGTTTAGGGAAGTAGTTGAGAAGTAGGCAGCAATAGTAGTAGTTTTTAGTGGTAGTATAAAGTAGCAGTAGTAAGCAAGTAGTTTACAGTAGTTATAGTAGTTGAAGTACTAGTAGTAGTAGTTGTTGTTGTTGTTGTAGTTGTTGTTGTTGTTGTTATTGTAGTAGTAGTAGAGGCAGCAATAGTAGTAGCGAAAGTCATAGAAATAGTTGTAGTAGTGGTAGTCATGGTAGTAGTTGTTGTAGCAGTCATAGTAGTAGTAGTAGGAGGAGGAGTAGTAGTAGTAGTTATAGTTGTAGTAGTAGTAATAGTAGTAGTGTTCTTAATAGTAGTAGTAGTGGCAGTAGTAGTAGTTGTGGTAGTAAAAATAGTAGTAGTAGTAATAGTGGAGTAGCAGCAATAGTGGTAGTAGAAGTAGTATCAGTAGCAACAGAAGTAGCTGTAATTGCAGCAATAGCACTAATAGTAGCAGTATTAGCTACTACAGCACTAGTAGTAGTAGTGGTAATCGTAGCAGTAGCATCAGCAGTAGCAGTAGTAGTAGTAGTAATATTGTAATAGCAGTAGTAGTAGCACTTGTAGAATCAGTAATATTAGCAGAAAAAGTAATATCAGTAGTACTAGTAGGGGTGGTAGTGGATGCTATAGTATTAGTGGTGTAGTACTTGAAGTAGTGGTAGTTGTGGTAGTAGCAGCAGCAAGAACAACAGCAGCAGTAGTAGCCGAAGTAGTAGTTGTAGTAGTATTAGTATTAGTATTACCAACAGTAGCAACAACGGTAGTAGTAGTAGTAGCAGACGTAGCAGCAGTAGCAGCAGTGGTAGCAGTGGTAGTAGTTACAGTAGAGGTAGTATTAGTAGTAGTCATAGTAGTAGAAGTTGTCGTAGTATTAGTAGCAGTAGTAGTTGTAGTAGGTGAAGTAGTAGGAGGAGCAGTAGTAGTAGCCGTAGCAGCGATGACAATAGTATTAGTTGTAGCAGTAGTAGTGGCAGTAGCAGTAGTAGGGGCAACAATAGTAGTAGTAGAACTAATAGAAGCTGGAGCAGTGGTAGTAGTAGTAATAGTAGTAGTAGTAGGAGTTGTAGCAGTAGAAGTAGTAGCAAAAATAGTAATAGGAGTAGGAGTAGCAGTTGTGGTAATAGATGTAGTACTAGTAGGAGTTGTAGTAGTAGTAGTAGTTGTTGTTGTTGTTGTTGTAGTAGTAGAAGTAGTTGTTGTTGTTATTATTGTAGTAGTAGTTGCGAAAGTAGTAGTAGTTAGCAATAGTAATTATTGTAGTTGTAGGTGGAGTAGTAGCAATAGGAGTAGTACTAGTTGTAGTAGTCATATTTGTAGTAGTAGTAGTAGGAGCAGGAGCCGTTGTAGTTATTACTAATAGGCAAAGTTGTAGTAGTTGTAGTACTTGGAGCAACAGTACTAGTAGCAGGTGTATTGGTGGTGGTGGTAGTAGTAGTAGAAGTGGTAGTAGTACTTGTAGTAGGACTTGTAGTAGGAGAGGTAGTAGTGGTAGGAGTCATCGTAGAAGTTGTAGTAGTAATAGCAATAGTAGTAGTATTAGTAGTAGTAGTAATAGAAGTTGTAGTAGCAGTAGTATTAGTAGTAGTAGTTGTTGTTGTAGTGTAGTAGTTGTAGTAGTAGTAGTAGTAGTAGTGGTAGGACTTGTTGTAGTAGTGTTACAAGTGGTAGGAGTCATTGTAGAAGTTTTAGTAGTAGTAGCAACAGTAGTAGTTGTTGTTGTAACAGTCGAAGTAGGAGTAGTAGTGGTAGAATTAGCAGTAGTACTAGTAGGAGTAGTAGTTGTAGTAGTAGTAGCTGTAGCAATAGTAGTTGTAGTGTAGTAGTCGTAGTAGTAGTAGTTGTTGTTGTTGTACTAGTCTAAGTAGCAGCATCAGTAGCATTAGTAGTAATAGTAGCATTAGTAGTAGTGGTAGCAGTAGTAGTAGTCATCATAGCAGTAGTAGCAGGATTAGTAGTAGTAGTTGCAGTAGCTAAAGTAGTAGCAATAGTACTAGTAGTAGAGGTAGTAGTAGTAGTAGCAGTAGTAATTATTGTACTACTACTAATTATAGTAGTTGCAGTTGTACTACGAGTAGCAGTAGGAGTGACATTAGTAGTAGCAGCATCAGTAGTAATAGTAGTAGCAACAGCAGCGACGGGAGCAGCGGTTGTAATACTCACAGTAGAAACTGGAGGAGTAGTAGTGGCAGTTGTACAAGAAGTGGAAGTGGTAGTATTAGTACCAGTAGCAGCAGCAACAGCAGTAGTAGGAGTAGTAGTAGTATTAGTAGTAGTTGGAGAAGCAGTATCAGCAGAAGCAGCAGTAATTATAGTAGTAGGAGTAGTAGTAGTAGTGGTAGTAGTAGTAGTAGCTGTAGCAGTAGCAAAAGCAGCATCAGCAGCAATAGTAGTATTAGTAAGAGTAGTATTAGTAGTAGTAGTAGCAGTAGTAGTAGTGGTAGTTATACTACCAATGGAAGTAGTAGTAGCAATAGCAGTAGCAGTAGCAGTAGCAGTAGCAGTAGTAGTAGTAAAAGGAGTAGTAGTAGTTACAGTAGTAATAGAAGTAATAGTAGTAGTAGCAGTAGTAGCAGTAGTAGCAGTAGTAGTAGGTGTAGTCGTAGTTGTTGTATTCAAAGTAGTAGTAGGGGTAGGAGTTGGAGTAAGAGTAATAGTAGGGGTTGTAGTTGTCATAGTTGTACTAGTAGGAGTAGGAGCAGTAGGAGGAGGAGGAGGAGGAGTAGTAGTAGTATTAGTATTAGTATTAGTATTAGTAGTAGTTGTTGTTATAGTAGTAGCAACACTAGTAGTAGTAGTAGCAGCAGTAGTAGTAGTAGTGGCAGCAACAGTTATAGTAGTAGCAGTAGTAGTAGTGGCAGCAATACCTATAGTAGTAGCAGTGGTAGTAGAAATTGCAGAAGTTTCAGCAGTAGTAGTGGTAGTATTTAAAGTCCTAAAATAAGTAGTAGTAGTAGTAGAAGTTGTAGGAGTTGGAATAGTTGTTGTAGTAGTAGTAGTAGCAGTAATAGTAGATGTAATAGCCGTAATATTAGGAGTAGGAATAGTTGTAGTAATAGTAGTAGCAGTAGTAGAAGTAATAGTAGTAGTGGTGGTTGAAGGATTAGTAGGTGTAGTAACAATAATAGTAGTAGTAGTAGTTATAGTAATAGTAAAAGTAGTTGTAGTAGCAGTGATAGTAGTAGAAGTTGTAGCTATGGTAGTAGTTTTATGTGAAGTAGTAGTAGCAGTAGTAGTAGTACAAGTAGTAGTAGCCTCAGCAACAACCGCCATAGCAGAAGTAGTAGTAGTAGTAGTGGAACTAGTATTAGTTGCCGCAGTAGTAGTATTCAAAGTAGTAGTTATAGCAATTGTAGTAGAAGTAGCAGTAGTAGTAACAATCGTAGTATTGGCAGTAGTAGTAGTAATAGTAGTAGTAGCAGTAGCAGTAGTGGTAGTAGTAGTAATACCAGTAGGAATAGAAGTAGTAGTAATACTAGTAGTAGCCACTGTAGCAGTTGTAGTAGTAGTAGCAATAGTAGCAGAAGTAGTGGTAGTAGTAGTAGCAGTAGTAGTGGTAGTAGTGGTAGTAGTAGTAGTAGTAGTAGCAGCTGTAGTAGCACTAGTAGAGGCGATAGTAGTAGCAACAAAAGTAATACAAGTAGTACTAGTAGTGGTTGTAGTAGATGCAATAGCATTAGTATTGTAGTAATAATAGTAGCAATAATTGTTGTAGTAGGTGAAGTAGTGGTAGTTGTAGTTGTAGCAGCAGTAACAACAACAGTTGAAGCAATAAAAGTAGTAACGGCCGAAGTAGTTGTCGTAGTAGTAGTAGTAGTAATAGCAGTATAGTACTAGTAGCAGCCGTTGTTGTTGTAGTAGTAACAGTTTTAGTCGGAGGAGGAGGAGGAGTAGTTGTAGTAGTAGTATTAGCAACAGCAGCAGCAGTGGTAGAAATGGTACTAGTAGTAGTTGTACTTATCATAGTAGTAGAAGAAATAGCGGTACTAGTAGGAGTAGAAGCAGTAGTAGGTGAAGTAGTAGGAGTAGTAGTAGTAGTAACCGTAGAAGCGACAATAATAGTATTAGTAGTAGAAGTCATGGCAGTAGTTGTAGTAATAGTAGTAGTAGTAGTAGTAATAGTAGTAGTTGTTGTAGTACTAGTAGAAGTCCTAGTAATAGAAGGAACAGTAATAGTTATTGTTGTTGTCGGATTAGTACTAGGAGTAGTTGTAGTAGTAGTAGTAGTAGTAGGAGTATAGTAGTAGCAGTAGCAGTAGCAGTAGTAACAGCAGTAGTAGCAGTAGCAGCAGCAGTTGTAGTAGTAATAGCAGTCGCACTAGTAATAGTTGTAGGAATAGGAATAGTAGTAGTTGTAGTAGTTGTTGTTATAGTAGTAGTAGTTGTTGTTGTTGTAGTAGTAGTAGCAATAGCAGCAGTAGCAGTAGTAGGAGTAGCAGTAGTAGTTGTATTTGTAGTAGTAGTAGTAGCGGTAGTGGAAGAAGTAGTTGTACTAGTAGTAATGTAGTAGTAGTCTTATTAGTAGTAGTTGTTGTTATAGTAGTAGTAGCAGGAATAGTAGTAGTAGTAGTGGTAGAAGTAGTAGTAGTAGTAGTAAGAATTTGATTAATATTAATAGTAGTAGTTATAGTGGAAGTGGTAGTAGAAGTAGGAGTAGTAGTCACAGTTGGAATTGGAGTAGGAGTAGTAGTAGTATTAGAAGTCATAGTAGTAGAATAGTAGTAGTAGCTAGAGTGGTAGCAGTAGTAGTAGTAGCAGCAGCACGAGTAGTAGTAGTAGTTGTAGTAGTAGTAATAATAATAGTAGTAATGGTAGTAGTAGCAACAACACGAATAGTAGCAGTGGTAGTAGCTGCAACACAAGTAGTAGTAGTAGTAGTAGCAGTCGTAGCAGCACAAGTCGTAATAATAGTGGTGGTGGTGGTGGTAGTAGTAGTAGTAGTTGTAGTAGTAGTTGTTGTCGTTGTTGTGGTTGTGGTAGTAATAGCAGCAACGGCAGTAGTAGCAGTAGCTGGAGGAGTGTTAGGAGTACTAGTAGTATTTGGTGTAGTAGTAGTAAGAGTTGTAGTTGTAGCAGTAGTAGTAGGAATATTGGGATTAGTAGTAGTATTATTATTAGTAGTAGTAGTATTAGTTGTAGAAGTGGTGGTGGTAGTAGGAGTGGTATTAGTAGTAATAGCAACGGTAGTAGTAGTAGTTATTTTAGTTATAGTAGTAAATGTTGTAGCAGTTGTAGTAGTAGTTGTAGTAGTAGTAGTGGTAGTTGTAGTAGTAGTAGTAGTCGTAGTAGTAGTAGGAGTAGTAGTAGGAGTAAGAGTTAGAGTGGGAGTAGAGGAAGTAGCAGTTGTAGTAACACTAGTATTAGTTGTAGTAGTTGAGGTTGTACTTGTAGCAATGGTTGTAGTATTGGTGGTAGTATTTGTTGTAGTAGTAGTTGTTGTTGCAGTATTAGTGGTAGAAGTAGTATTAGTAGTGGTACTACTAGTAGTAGTAATATTATAAATAGCAGTAGTAGTTGTAGCGGTAGTAATAATAGTAAGATTCATAGTTATAGTAGTAGTAGGAGTAGTAGTAGTCGTGTTGGTGGTGGTAGGAGTAGTAGTAGATGTAATTGTAGTGGACATAGGAGTTGGAATAGCAGTAGTTGTTATAGTAGCAGTAGTAGTTGTTGTTGTTGTTGTTGTCATAGTCGTAGTAGTGATAGGTGTAGAAGCTATAGTAGAAGTAGCAGGAGTTGTAGCAGTAGTGGTAGTAGGAGTAGTAGTTGTTGTTGTCATCGTTGTAGTAGTAGTAGTAGTTTGGTAGTAGTAATTGTAGTAGATGTAGTAGGAGTAGTAGTAGGAGTAGGTGTTGGAGTAGGAGATGTAGTTGTAGTTGTAGTAGTAGTTGCGGTGGTAGTAGTAGCAGTAGATATAGTAGTGGTGGTAGTATTAGTAGCAATTGTTGTTGTTGTAGTAGTTGTAGTAGTTGTTGTTATTATAGTAGTCATAGTAGTAGCAATAGTAGTAGTAGTAATAGTAGTAATATAAGTAGTAGCAGTAGCATTACTAGTAGTAGTAGCAGTAGCAGTAGTAGCATTAGTAGTAATAGCTACAGGAACAGCAGTAGTTGTATTAGTTGTAGTAGTTGTTTAGTAATAGTCGCAAAAGTAGTAGTTATACTAGTAGTAGTAGTTGCAGTAATAGTGTAGTAGTTGTAGTAGTAGTGTAGTAGTAGTAGTAATAGTTATTGGAGTAACAGTATTAATAGTAGAAGTAGTAAGAGTAGTAGTAGTAGCAGCAGCAGTAGCTGTAGGAGTAGTAGTTGTAGTAGTCAGAGTAGTAGTGGGGGTTGGAGTTGGAGGAGTAGTAGGAGGAGTTATAGTAGTAATAGTAGTACTAGAAGGTGTAGTCATAGTAGTAGTAGTAGGAGTAGGGGTACTACTAGTAGTTGTAGTAGTGGTAGTAGTAGTACTAGTAGTAGTGGTAGTAGTAGGGTAGTAGTAGTAGTAGGAATAGTGATACGAGTGGTACTAGAAGTAGTAGTAGTAGTTGTAGTAGTTGCAACAGTAGCAGTAGTAGCAGTCGTAGGAGTAGTCGTCGTAGGTGTAGTAGCAGTAGTCGTAATACTATTAGTAGTAGTAGTCGTCGTAGTAGCAATAGTAGTTGTAGCAGTTGTATTTGTAGTAGTTGGAGTAGTAGCAGTTGTAGTAGTAGTAGAAGCAGTAGGAGGAGTAGTAGTAGTTATAGCTGCAATAGTAGTAGAAACAGGAGTAGCAATAGTGAAAGTAGAAACAACAGCAGTAGTAGTAGCAGTAGTGATAGTTGTAGTAGTTGAATTAGCAGCAGCAGTTGTTGTAGTAGTGGTGGTAGCAGTATAGGTACTAGTACTAGGAGCAGTAGTTGTAGTAGTGGGAGGCGTAGTAGTAGTAGTAGTAGTAGTAGTAGTCGCAATAGTAGTAGGACTAGTACTAGGTGGTAGGATTAGTAATAGTAGTAGTTGCAGTAGTACTAGTTGTAGTAGTAGGTGTAGCACTAACATTGCTAGTGGTAGGAGTTTTAGAAGTAGCAGCAGCAGTAGTAGTAGTAGTTGAAGTAGTAGTTGCAGGAGTAGTACTAGTATTAGTAGAAGAAGTAGTAGTAGTTCAAGTAGCAGAAGTAGTAGGAGTTTTATGAGTAGTGGTAGGAGTAGCAGTAGTAGTCGGAGAAGTAGTAGTAGTTGAAGTAGTTGTTGTAATAGTAGTAGTTGTAATAGTAGTAGTAACTATAGTAGTAGCCGTAGTAGTAGTTGTAGTAGCATAGTAGTTGTTGTAGTTGTAGTTGTTGTAGTAGTGTAATAGAAGTAGTAGTAGGAGTAGGAGTAGGAGTAGTAGTAGCAGCAAAAGTAGGAGTCAAAGTTAGAGTAGTATTAATAGCAATAGTTGGAGTCAGAGTAGGAGAAGTAGCAATAGTAGTAGTTGCGGAAGTAGTAGGAGTTTTAGATATAGTTGTAGCAGTAGTTGCAGTAGTAGTTGTAGTAGTAGTAGTATTAGTCGTAGTAGTAGTAGTTGTTGTTGTTGTTGTTGTAGTAGTAGGAGTAGCAGCAACAGTAGTAGCAGTAGGAGTAGTATAATAGTAGAGTAGTAGGAGTAGGAGTAGTAGTAGTAGTAGTAGTAGTAGTAGTTGTTGTTGTTGTTGTTGTAGGAACAATAGTTGTAGTAGTTGTGTAGCAGCCGTAGTTGTAGTAGTTGTAGTAATAATAGTACTCCAAGATATGGTAGTTGTAGTTGGAGCAGTTGCTATGGTCATTGTTGTAGTAGCAACAGTAGTTGTTGTAGTAGTTGTAGTACTAGGATAAGAAGCAGTTGGGGTAGTAGTTGTAGTAGTTGTAGTAGCAATAGTTGCAGCAGTTGTTGTACTAGCTATAGTAGTAGTAGCTGTAGTAGTAGTAGTAGCAATAAGAGTGGCCATAGTAGTTATAATAGAAGTAGAAGTAGTAGCAGTAGCGGTAGTAGTTGAAGTTGCACTTGTAGGAGTAGAAGCACTAGGAGTAGTTGTAGCAGTTGTAGCAGTGATAGTAGTAGTAGTCACAAAAGGAGGAGGAGCAGGAGCAATAATAGTGGCATTAGTTGTAGTAGCAATAGTTGCAGTAGCGGTAGTTGCAGTAGCAGTAGTTGTAGTAGCAGTAGTAGTGGTAGCAGTAGTAGTAGTAGCAGTAACAATAGTAGTAGTAGTGGTAGCAATAATAGCAGTAGTAGCAAAAATAGCATGAGTAGTAGTAGTAGCAGCATTAGTTGCAAGAGTAGCTTTAGTAGCAGCAAGATTAGCAAGAGTAGTAGTAGTAGTAGTAGTAGTAGGTGTAGTAGTAGTAGGAGGAGTAGCGAAAGTTGTAGTAATACTTGTAGCAGTAGCAGAAATAGAAGTAGAAGTAGTAGTATTAGTAGTGGCAGTAGGTGAAGTAGTGGTAGTTGTAGTAGTTGTAGCAGCAGTAGCAGTCATAGTAGCAGTAGTAGCACAAGCAGTAGCAGCAAAAGTAATAATAGTTAGAATATTATTATTATTATTGGTAGGAGTTATAGTAGTAATAGTAGTATTAGTAATATTAGGAGTAGTAGTAGCACAATAGTCGTAGTAGTAGTAGTAGTAGTGGTGGCAAAAGTAATAGTAGTAGTAGTAATAGAACGTGTAATAGCAGTAGTCACTGAAGAAGTAGTAGTAGTAGTGGTAGTATAGTAGAAGCAGAAGTGGTAGAGGTAGTATAAGTAGTAGTACCAGTATAAGTAATGTTTGTAGTGCCAATTGCTATAGTAGTAGAGGCCTTCTTAGTAGTAGTAGTAGTAGTAGTAGTAACAATAGGAGGATTAGGGATAGTAGTAGAAGCAACAACAATATTAGTAGTAGAAGAAGTAGTAGTAGTAGTAATAGTAGCCATAGTTGTAGTAATTGGAGTAGTAGTAGCAGTATAAGTCATAGTACTAGTAGTAGTAGTAGTAGTAGCCACAGTGGTTAAAGTGGTAATGGTAGTAGCACCAGCAGTAGTCGTAGTAGTAGCTATGGTAGTACTAGGAAAGGAAGTAGTAGAAGTTGTAGTAGTAGGAGCAGTGTTAGCAATCATAGTAGTAGAAGTAGTAGTAGAAGATGAAGTAACAGTTGTAGCAGTTGTAGAAGTAGAGGTAGTAGTAGTAGTGGTAGAACTACTCATAGTAGAGGAAACCGCGGTAATAGCCATAGTAGTAGTAGCAATGGTAGTGGTGGTAGTATAAGCAGCTACAACAGTAGTAGTAGTAGCAGTGGTTGTACCAGTAGTAGTAGTACCTGAAGTAGTAGTAGTAGGAGATGTTGTAGTAGTTGTAGTAGTAGTAGCAACATTAACAACAATAGAAGTAGTAGTTGTAGTAAAAGTAGTAGCAGTTTTAGCAGCCCTAGTAGTAGTAGTTGTAGTAGTTGTAGTAGGGTAAATAGTTGTAGTAAATGTAGGTGTAGCAGTAGTTGTTGTAGTAATAGTAGTAATTGTAGTAGTAGCAGCAGTAGTAATAGCAGTAGTCGTGGGAGTAGGAGAAGTTGTAGCAATAGTAGTAGTAGTAGCGGTAATTGCCGCAGCAGTAGCTGCATGAGCAGCAACAGTAGCAGCAGCAGCAGCAGTAGTAGCAATAGCAATAGTAACCGTAGTAGCAGTAGTATTAGTAATAATAGTAGTAGTAGTAGAAGTAATAATAGTAGTTGTAATAGTGGTAGTAGTAGTAGCAGTATTAGTAGTCGTAATAGTAGTGGTAGCAGTAGCAGCAGTAGTAATAATTGTGGTAGTTGTAGTAGCAGTAGTTGTAGTAGTTGTAGTAGCACTAGTACAACTAGTAGTAGTAGAAAGAGTAGTAGTAGTAGTACAACTAGTAATAGTAGCAAAAGCAATAGTAATAGTTGTGGCAGTCACAGTAGTAGCAGTCGTATTAGGAGTAGGAGACATAGTTGTAGATGCAGTAGTAGCAGCAACAACTGTAGTAGTAGTAGTAGCAATTGCAATAGTAGTAGCAGTAGTGGCTTTCGTAGTAGTAGTGGTGGCGGTGGCAATAGTAGTAGTCGTAGTAGTAGTTATAGTAGCAGTAGTAGAAGTAGCAATAGTAGTAGCAGTAGCAGCAGTAGCAGTTGTTGCAGTTGTATAAGTAATAGTAATAGTAGTAGCAGAAGTAGCAGTAGTAGTAGTAGTAGTAGCAGTAGTGGTAGTTGTAGTCATAGCAAACATAGTAGTAGAATTAGAAGCAAAGGCCATAGTAGTAGCAGTCGTAGTAGAAGCAGCTGTATTAATAGTAGTAGCAGCAATAGCAAAAGTCGTACTTGTAGTAGTAGTAGTAGTACCAACGGGCAGTTGCAGTACTCAAAGATACAGTAGTTGTAGTAGTACTATTAGTAGTGGTAGCCGTAGTACTTGTATTAGAATTAGTAGCTGTAGTGATAACAACAACACCAGAAGTAGTAGGAGCAGTAGTAGTAGTGACAGCAGCAGCAGCAGTAAGAGTTGTAGTGGTAGTAGTAATAGTAGTTGTAGGAGCAGTAGTAGTAGTTGTGGTAGCCATAGTAGTGGTAGTTATAGTAGCGGTAGTAGTAGCAGTGGGCGTACCAACAGCAGCTATGGTAGAAGAAGTAGTAGCATTTGTAGTAGCATCAGCAGAAGTAGCACTACAACTAGTAGTAGTTACAGTTGTAGTAGTAGTCGTAGTAGTACTAATAGTATTACTTGTAGTATTAGTAGTAGTAATTGGAGTAGCACTAGTAGTAGTAACCATAGTACAACTAGGAGTAACAGCAGTAGTAGCGAAAGCAATAGTAGTAGTAGCAGAAGCAGTAGTAGTAGTAGTAGCGACCATAGTTGTAGCAGTTGTTTAAGGAGTAGGAGAAGTAGTTGTATATGTAGTAGTAGTAACTACATCAACAACAGTAGCAACAGTAGTAGGAGTAGTAGCAGTAGTAGTAGCAGTATTATCAGTAGTAGCACTAGTAGTAGCAGTAGAAGTAGTAGTAGTACTAGTCGCAATGGTAGTAGTACTGGTTATTGTAGTAGTAGTAACAGTAGTAGCAATTGTACAAGTAGTTATAGAAGTAGAAGCAGCAGCGACAGTAGTAGCAGTCGAAGTAATAGCAGTTCTAGTAGTTATAAGAGATGTAGTAGTAGTATTAGTAGTTGTAGTCATAGATAGCAGCAACAACAACAACAGCCACAACAATAGCAATGGTAGTAGCAGTAGTAGGAGCAGCTGCAGTCGAAGCTGTCGTTGTAGTAGTCTAGTGTTAGATGTCTATCCATAGTACTATTAGTAGCAGTAGTAGTAGCAGCAGCAGTAGTAGTGGTAGTGACAATAGCAATGGCAGTAGTAATAGTAGTAGAAATAGCAGTGGTAGTAGTAGTAGTAGAAATAGCAGTAGCAGTAGTATAAGTTTTGGTAGTAGCAGCAGTAGTAGTTGTGGTTGCAGCGACAGTAGCTGTAGTGGAAGTAGTGGCGGTTGTAGTAATAGGAGCAATAGTAGTACTATTACTAGCAATAGTTACAGTAGTAGTAATAGCAATAGTAGTAGCAGTAGTATTAGTTTCAGTGGTATTAGAAGTAGTGGTACTAGTAGAAGTTGTAGTTGTGGTAGTAGTAATATTAGTAGTAGTAGAAATTGTAGTAGCAGTATTAGTTGAAGTAGTAGTAGGCGAAGTAGTAGAAGTAGTAGTACTAGTTGTAGTTGGAGGATAAGTAGTTTTTATTTTAGTAGTAGTGGTAGTAGTTGGAGAAGTTGTATTAGTATTAGTAGAAGCAGTAGTAGCAGTAGCAGCGGTGGCAATAGTAGTAGTAGTAGTAGGAGGAGGAGGAGGAGTAGTAGGAGTAGGAGAATTAATAGCAATAATAGTGGTACTAGTAGTAGTTGTTGTTGTTGTTTTAGTAGTAGTAGCAGTATTAGTAGCAAGTGTAGTAGTAGTAGTAGCAGTAGTAGTAGTTGTAGTAGTAGTACCAGTAGGGGTTGTAATAGCAGAAGGAGTAGGAGTAGTACTAGCAGCCATAGCAGTAGTAAGAGAAATAATAGTAGTAGGAGTAGAAGTTGTAGTAGTAGTAGTTGTTATTCTAGTAGGAGTACAAGTAGTAGCCATAGTAGTACTAGTAGTTGTAGTTATAGTAGTAGTAGTTGTTGTTATAGTGGTAGTTGTAGTAGTTATGGTAGTAGTAGTAGTAGTAGTAGTAGTATTAGCAGTTGTAGTAGTCATAGTAGTAGTAGTAGTAGTAGTAGCAGCAGTAGTGGTAGTTGCAGTGGTTATAGTAGTAGTAGTAGCAGGAGTAGTAGTTGTAGAAGTAGTAGTAGTAGTAGCGGTAGTAGTAGTAGTAGTATTTGTGGTAGTACTAGTAGCAGTAGCTGTAACAGAAGTTGTAGGAGTAGTTGTTGTGGAAGTAGAAGTAGATGTAGTAGTAGTAGTAGGAGTACTAGTAACAATAGTAGTAGCAGTAGTAGATGTAGTAGTCGTAGCAACAGTAGTAGTAATAGTAGTAGTAGTAGTAGTAGTAGCTATAGTAGTAGTAGTAGTAGTAGTAGTAGCAGTAGTAATAGTAGTAGTAGTTGTAGTAGTAGTATTAGTAGTGGTTGTGGTGGCAATAGTATTAGTAGTAGTAGGAGTAGTATTAGCATTAGTTGCAGTAGCAATAGCAGTAGTAGTAGCGACGGTCATAGTATTAGTAGCAATAGTAGTAGTAGTAGAGGTGGACGTAGTAGTAGTAATTGTAGTAGTAGTAGTAGTAGCAACAGTAGATGTAGTTGTTGTAAGAGCAGCAACTATAGTTATAGAAGCACTAGTAGTAGCGGTAATAACAACCTAGGTAGTGTTGTTGTAGTAGAAGTAGTAGTCGTTGTAGTGGTAGAAGTAGTAGTAGTAACAGTAGTTGTAATAGTCATTGTTGTAGCTGTAGTGGTGGTAGTAGCAGAAGTAGTAGTAGTAGTAGTAGTAGCTGAAGCATCCGTAGCAGTAATAGTGGCAGAAGCTGTGGCAATAGTAGTAGCAGTAGTTGTAGAAGTAGTCGTAGTCATTGCAGTAGTAGCAGTAGTTGTAGTAATAGTAGTAGTTACAGTAGCAGTACTAGTAGCATAAATAGTAGTAGTCGGAAAAGAAGTAGTAGTACTAGTAGGGATCATAGTAGGAGTCAGAGTTGGAGTAGGAGGAGTAGTAGTAGTAGTATAGTAGCTGTAGTAGTAGTAGCAGTAATAGTAGTAGTAGTCGTGCTAGTGGTAATAGTAGTAGAAGTAGTAGTAGTAGTACGAGTAGAAGTAGCACTAGTAGGAATAGTAGGAGTAGTATGAGTAGTAGTAGTAGTAGTAGTAGTAGTAGTAGGAGTAGTAATAGTAGTACGAGTTGAAGTAGTAGTAGCAGGAGTAGTAGTATTAGTAGTAGGAGTAGGAATAGTAGTAGTAGTAGAGTAGTAGTAGTAGCGGTAGTAGTAGTGGAAGTAGTAATGGTAGTTGTAGTAGTAGTTGTGGTAATAGTAATAGATGTAATCATAGTAGTTGTACTAGCAGCTACAATAAAAATAATAGTAGCAGTGGTAGTAGTAGTAGTAGTACAAGTAGTAGTAGCAGTATGAGTAATAGTAGTCGCAATAGGTGCAGCAGTAGTAATAGTCCCAATAGCAGCAGCAACAACAACTGTAGTTGTACTAGCAGTAGTTATGTGGTAGTACTACTAGCAGCAATAGTAGTCATAGAAGTAGAAGTTGTAGTTGCAGTAGTCATAGTATTAGTAGTTGTGGTTGTAGTAGTTGTAGTGGTATTAGTAGTAGTAGTAGTGGTAGTAGTGGGAGTAGTAGTTGGAATAAGTGCAAGAGAAGGAATAGTATTAAGAGTAGTAGTACGAGTAGTAGTAGTAGTAGTAGAAGTAGTAATAGCAGTAGTAGTAGTGGTTGTAGGAGTAGCAGTAGAAGTAGTAGAAGTCATAGTAGTAGTATGGTAGGAGTGGCAGTAGTAGTCATAGAACTAGCAGTAGCGGTAGTAGAAGTCAAAGTAGTAGTAGTAGTTGTTGTTGTAGTAGTAGTAGTTGTTATACTAGTAGTCATAGTAATACTAGTAATAGTAGAAGAAGAAGTAGTAGTAGTACTAGCACTAGTAGTAATAGTACTACCAGTAGTTGCAATAGCAATAATAGCAGTAGTTGTAGTAGTTATAGTAGTAGTGGTAGTAATAGTAGTTGTAGTAGTAGTGGGGGTGGAAGGAGTGGCAGGAGTAGTAGTGGTAGCAGAAGTAGTAGTAGGTGTAATTATCGTAGTAGTAGTAATAGTAGTAGTAGTAGTAGTAGTCGTAGTAGCAGTAGCAGTTGTAGCAGTAGCAGTAGTAATAGTAATGGTAGAAATTATAGCAGTTGTAGCATTCATAGTAATTATAGTTGTGTAGTCGTAGTAGTTGTAGCATAAGTAGTAATAGTAGTAGTAGTAGTAGTAGTAGTAGTAGTAGTAGTAGTAGTTGGTCATGTAGCATTAGAAAAAGTAAGAGTAGGGGTAGTTGTACTGTTTGCAATAGTAGTAGTAGTAGAAGTACAAATAGTCATAGTAGTAACACTAGTAGTAGTAGTAGGAGCAGTAGAGGTTAGAATGGGAGTAGTAGGTGTAGTAGCAGAAGTGTTAGTAGAAATAGTAGTAGTATTACTCGCAGTACTGGGAGTATTAGTAGCAGTAGAAGTAGTAGTAGTAGTAGTATGGGTAGCAACAGGAGTAGTGGAAGTAGCCTTAGTAAGGGTAGAAGTAGTAGTAGTAGAAGTAAGAGCAATATTAATAGTTGTAGCAATAGGAGTATTAGTAGTAGTGCCTGTAGCAAGCGTAGTAGTAGTAGTAGCAGTAATAGTAGTTTCACGAATAGTAGTTGAAGTAGTAGTAGTAGTAGAAGGTGTATTTGTAGTAGTAGTTGTTGTAGTAGTAGTTGTAGCAGTATCAGTTGTGTTAGGTATAGCTGTAGGAGTATGGTTGGAGTAGTAGTAGCTGCAGCAATAGTTGTAGTCGTAGTAGCTGAAGTAGTAGTAGCTGTGGTAGTAACAGTGGTAGTGTTGTACTAGTAGGAGGAGAAGTAGTAGAACTGGTAGCAGTAGGCGTAGTAGCTGTAATAGGTATAGGAGAAGTTATTTGTAGTAGTAGTAGTTGTTGTAGTAGTAGTAGTAGTAGGCTTAGTAGTAGTACGAGTAGTTGTAGAAGTGGTAGTAGTAGTCGTAGTAGTAGTAGTAGTAGTAATAGGAGTAGTAGTAATAGCAGTAGTAGTAGAAGTAGGTGTCGTATTAGTAGTATTAGTTGCAGTAGCAGTATTAGTAGTGGTCATTGTAGTATTTGTTGGCGTAGTAGCAGTGCTAGTAGTAGTAGTTGTAGTAGTAGCGTATTAGTAGTAGCAGCAATAGCAGCAGTAATCGTAGTAGTAGTAGTAGTAAAAATAGTAGTAGCAGTTTGAGTTTAAGCTGCAGCAGCAGTAGTAGCGATAGTACTAGTAGTAGTAGTAGCTATAGTAGACGTTGAAGTTCTAGGATTAGTAGCAGTAGTAACAGTTGTAGAAGCAGTAGTAGTCACGATAATTGCAGTAAAAGTAGTAGTAGCAGTAGTAGTAAAAGCAATTATAGTAAAATTAGTGGCAGTAGTAGTAATAGTAGTAGGAATTGTGGTTATAGAAGAAGTAGTATTAGCAGGAGCAGAAGTGGTACTAGTAATAGTAGTAGTAATAGCAGACGTAGTAGTAGTGGTAGTTGTAGTAGGATAAATAGTAGTAGTTGCAGTAGCAATAGTAGTAGTAGAAGTACCACTAGTAGTAGTAGTAGAAGTAGTAGAAGCAGTAGTAGCTGTAGAAGTAGTACTAGTAGCAATGGAAGTATTAATTGCATTTGTAGAAGCAGTAGTAGTTTTTGTAGTAGTTGAGGAAGTAGTGCAAGTAGCAGTAGAGTGGTGGTATTAGTGCTAGTAGTAGAAGTAGTAAAATTAGTAGTAGTAGGAGTAGTAGTAGCGATATTAGTAATAGTACTAGTAGTTGCAGCACCAGTAGTAGTAGTACTAATAGTAGTAGTGGAAGTAGTACCAATAGGAGATATATTATTAGTAGGAGTAGAAGTAGTAGTAGTAACCATAGTAGTATTAACAGATATAGTAGTAGTAGCAATAGTAGATGTAGTAGCAGTGGTAGTAATTGCAGTAGTAGTAGTAGTGGTAGTAATAGTAGCAGTTGTAGTGATAGTAATAATTGTTAGTAGCTGTAGTGGTAGTTGTGGTAGTGGTAGTAGTAGAAGTGGTAGTTGTAGTATTGGTAGTATGTGTAGTGGTAGTTATAGTTGTAGTGGTTGTAGTAGTGGTAGTAGAAGTAGTTGTGGTTGTAGTTGTAGTTGTGGTAGTAGTTGTAGTGGTAGTGAGAGTAGTAGTAGCAGTAGTAGCAGTAGTAGCAGTAGCAATAGTTGCAGTAGTAGCAGTAGTAGCGGCAGTAGTAGTAGTAGCAGTAGTAGCGGCAGTAGTAGTGGTAGCAGTCATAGCAGTAGTGGCAATAATAGCAATAGTAGCAGCGATAACAGTAGTAGTAGTAACAGCAGTAGTAGTAAATGTAGTAGTAGTAGTTGCAATAGTAGGAGTAATAGTTGTTGTAGAAGAAGTTGTAGTAGTCGGAGAAGTGGTAGTAGTACCATTGGCTGTTGTAGTTGTTGTTATAGTGGTAGTAATAATAGTAGTACTAGCAGTAGTAGAAGTCGCACTAGTTGTAGCAGTAGCCGTAGTAGTAGGAGTAGCAGTGGGAGTAGTCGTAGAAGCAGTAGCCGCAGCAGTAGTTGCTGTAGCAGAAATAGTAGTAGTCGAAGATGTCATAGTAGTAGTAGTAGTAGTAGGCATAGTTGCAGTTGCGATTTAGTGGTAGTTGTAGTAGTAGTCATAGTAGCAATCAAAGTATTAGTTATAGTAGAAGCAGAAGTAGTAGTAGTTGTTTTACTAGAAGAAGTAGTAGTAGTAATAGTTGTAGTAGTAGTATTATTAGTTGTAGTAACGGTAGTGGTATAACTAGCAGTAGTACTAGGAGTAGTAGTAGTAGTAGTTGCAGTAGCAGCAAAAGTAGTAGTAGTTATAGTAGTAGTTGTTGTTGTTGTTGTATGAGGAGGAGTAGTAGTTGTTGTTGTAGCAGCAGTAGCATTAGTAGTAGTAGCCGTAGTTGTAGCAGTAGTAGTAGCAGTCGTAGTAGTAGTAGAAGTAGTAAT
>RXID01015745.1:0-18858 GCA_005019695.1 Trichopus zeylanicus subsp. travancoricus | reverse complement strand
CTACTACTACTATTATTTTTATTATTACTAATACTACAACTACTTCTACTATTACTACTCCTACTCCTAGTCCTGCTGCTACTACTACTACTACTCTTACTCTGACTATTGCTCCAAGTACTCCTACACTGACTACTACAACGACAACTACAACTACGTCTACTACTACTACTAATACTACTACTTCTACTACTAGTATAATTGCTATTGCTACCACTCCTCCTAGCTATGCTACTAGTGCCACTACTACTACTCCTACTACTGATACTACTACTCCTCCTCCTCCTACTATTGCTCCAACACCTACACTACTACTCCTGCTATAACTATTACTACTACTATTACAAACACTACTACTGATCCAAAAAATCCTACTACTATTGCTACTATTACAACTACAACTACTCCTACTACTACAACTACTGCAAACACTCCTATTACTACTACTACTACTACTATTCCAATGCCTACTCCAACTACTACAACTACTACTACTCCTACTCCTACTACTCCAACTCCAACTGCTACTACTAGTCTTATTGCTTCTACTACCCCTACGCCAACGAATACTAGTCTTACTACTACTCCTACTACCACTCATACTACTAGTACCATAGCAATTACTGCTACAATAACTATTACTACTATTTACCCAACTACTTCTAGTATGACCACAACTACAATAACTACTACTACTACTACTCCAACTCCAATTCCTACTCGAACTACCACTCCTAATAGTACTACTACTACTACAACATCAACAACTATAGCTACGACTGCTACTACGACCACAACTACTATTGCCACTGCTAATACTCCAACTAGTACTACTCCTACTACTACTCCCACTCCCCAACTTCTACTATTGCTTCCATTAGTACTAATATTACTATAACAACAATAACAACAACAACAACAACTACTACTACTACTACTTCGACTACTACTGCTACTGCTACAACAACCGCTACTACTACTACCACTACTACTACTACAACTGCTCCAATTGCCACTACTGCTACTATTACAACTGATCCTACTTTTCCAGGTACTACTGCTATACTATTCCTACAACTGCAACTGCTGCTGTTGCTATTATTGCTACTACTACTACTCTTACTACTACTACTTCTCCTACTACTTCTACTAGCTCTACTTCTACTACTACAACCATACTATTGGTGTATCTACTACTAATACTACTACTAATTCTGCTACTTCTGTTGCAACTACTATTGCTACTACTACTGGTACTACTGTTACTACTTTCGCAACTACTAATACTAGTACTACTACTTTTGCGACTACTGCTATTGCTACTACTGCTACCACTCTACTACTAGTACAACAATGGTGACTACTACTGCTGCTACTACTACTACTACTACTACTACTACTACTACTACTATTGCGATTATTACTACTATTGCTGCTACAACAACTACTACTATTACTACTACTATGACTATAACCACGACTACTACTTTTACCACTACTATCGCTACTACTGCTACTAGTCCTACTACTACTACTCCTCGTAATACAACTGCTACTATTACTACTGCTACTACTACTCTTACAACTTCTACAGCTACTACTACTACTGCAGATACTACTACTACTACAGCTACTACTGCAACAACTAGTGCTACTACTATTACTCTCGTTGCAGTAGGAGCAGTATTAGAAGATGCAACAGTAGAGAAAGCAGTAGTTACTGTTGTAGCTGTTCTAGTAGTAGGAGAAAGATCAGTAGCGGTAGTACTAGCACGAGTAGAAATGGTAGTAGTAGGAGAAGTAGTAGCAGTACTAGTAGTAGAAATAGTAGTAACAGAAGTTGTAGTAGTTGCGCTATTAGTAGTAGTAGTAGTAGTAGGAGGAGACTTAGCAGTAGTAGCACTCACAGTACTTGTAGTGGTAGAAGCAGCAGTAGTAGTAGTAGGAGAAGTAGTAGCAGCAGTTGCAGTAGTAATAGTAGTATTACTAGTAGTAGTGGAAGTAGAAGTAGCAGTAGTTGGAGTAGTAGTAATAGTAGGAGTAGTAGTAGTAGTAATAGTAGAAGTTATTGTAGTAATAGTAGTATTAGTAGTAGTAGAAGTAATAGTAGTAGTGCTAGTACTAGTTGTTGTAGTAGTAGTGTACTTTTAGTAGCAGTTGTATTAGTAGTAGAGGTAGTAGCAAAATTTGTAGTAGCAGTAGTATTAGTTGTTGTAGTAGCGGTAGAAGTTGTAGTAATAATCATAGTAGTAGCAATTGTAGTCGTATTTGTAGCAGTAGCAGCAATATTTTTAGTTGTATTTGTAGTAGTAGTAGTAATAGTAGTAGTAGTTCCAGTAGTTGTAGGAGTAGTAATAGTAGCAATTGTACTAGTAGTAGAAGTTGTGTTAGTAGTAGTTGTAATAGTATTAATAGTAGTAGTAGTAATAGTAGTAGCAGTAGTAGTAGTTGTTGTGGTAGTAGCAGCTGTAGTAGTAGCAATAATAGTGGTAGGAGTTGGTGTAGGAGTAAGAGTAGTAGTAGGAGTCGTAGTAGGAGTTGGTGTATGAGTAGAAGTAGTAGTAGGAGTAGTAGTAGGAGTTGGTGTAGGAGTAGGGGTATTAGTAGGCGTAGTAGTAGTACGATTAGTAGTAGGAGTAGTATTAGTAGCAATCATACTAGAAGTAGAAGTAGTAGTAGTAGTAATAGTAGTAGTAGTAGTAGCCATAGTTGTAGCAGTTGTAGTCGTAGTAGTAATAGTAGTAGTAGTAGCAGCAACAACAACAACAGTAGTAGTAGTTGGAGTAGGGGTAGCAGTAGTAGTAGGAGTGGTAGAAGTTATAGTAGAAGCAGTAGTAGTAGTAGCAGTAGCAGCAGCAGCTTCAGTAGTATTGGTAATAGTAGCAATTTCACAATTAGCAGCGGTAGCAACAATAGTAGTATTAGTAGCGGTTGTAGTAGTTGAAATAGTAGTAGCCATAGTAGTAGTTGTTGTTGTTGTAGTAGTAGTAGTAGTAGTAATAGTAGTTGTAGTTATTATAGTAGTAGTAGACATAGTTGTAGTAGAAGTAGTAGTAGTAGGAGTAATAGTAGTAGTAGCAGCAGCAGTAGTAGAAGTAATAGTTGTAGTATCAATAGGAGTAGTTGTAGTAGTAGTAGTAGTAGTACTAGTAGTAGTAGTATTAGCAATAGGGGTAGTAGTATTAGTAGTAGGAGCAGTAGTTGTGGCAATAGGTATAGTTGTAGTAGGAGGAGGAGGAGGAGTAGTTGTAATTATAGTAGTGTTTGGTGTAGTAGCTGTGCTAGTACTTGTTGTTATAGTAGTAGTGTAGTAGTAGTAGTAGTAGTAGCAGTAGAGCTAGCATTAGTAGTAGTAGTAGCTTTAGTAGTAGTAGTTGGAGTTGTTGTAGTAGGAGTAGGAGTAGTTGTTGTTGTTGTAGAGGTAGTTGTTGTAGCAATAGTATTAGTAGTAGTAGTAATAGTAGTAGTAGTAATAGCAATAAGGGTAGTTGTTGTAGTAGTAGTAATAGTAGTAGTAGTATTAGTAGTACTAATTGTAGTAGTTGTTGGAGTGGTCATTGCGCTAGTAGTAGTAGTTGTAGTAGTAGTGTAGTAGTAGTAGTAGCAGTTGTTGTTTTAGTAGTAAGAGCTGTAAGAGTAGCAATAGGAATAGTTGTTGTAGTAGTAGTAGAAGTAATAGTAGTAGTAGCAGTAGTAGTAGTAGTAGTAATAGTACTTGTAGCAGCAGCAGTAGTAGTAGTAGTTGTTGTTGTTGTTGTTGTTGTTGTTGTTGTAGCAGTAGTAGTGGAAGTACTAGTAGCAGTAGTTGCAGTAGTAGTAGTAGTAGGAGTTGTAGTAGTAGCAATAGTAGAAGTTGTAGTACTAGAGATAGTAGCAGTAGTATTATTTGTTGTAGTAGCAGTAGAAGTTGTAGTAGTAGTAATCATAGTAGTAGCAATTGTAGTTGTATTTATAGAAGTAGCGGTGATATTTTCAGTCGTATTAGGGGTCGTATTTGTAACACCAGTAGTAGTAGTTCCAGTAGTTTTAGGAGTAGTATTAGTAGCAATTGTACTAGTAGTAGAAGTAGTATTAGTAGTAGTTGTAGCAGTATCAATAATAGGAGTAGTAGTAGTAGTCGTAGTGCTAGTAGTAGTTGTGGTAGT
Organism: Trichopus zeylanicus subsp. travancoricus; assembly: GCA_005019695.1. NCBI lineage: Eukaryota > Viridiplantae > Streptophyta > Magnoliopsida > Dioscoreales > Dioscoreaceae > Trichopus > Trichopus zeylanicus. The sequence continues at coordinate 14,713 of RXID01015745.1, read as the reverse complement.
TGCAATAGTAGTAGTAGCAATAATAGTGGTAGGAGTTGCTGTAGGAGTGTAGTAGGAGTAGTAGTATGAGTAGGTCTACTAGTAGAAGTAGTGGTAGGAGTTGTAGTAGGAGTTCGTGTAGGAGTAGGGGTATGAGCAGGACTAGTAGTAGTACTATTAGTAGTAGGAGTAGTATTGGTTGCAATCATACTAGTAGTAGAAGTAGTACTTGTAGTAGCAGTTGTAGTAGTAGTAGAAGTCATAGTCGTACTACTATTAGTAATAGTAGTAGTAGCAGTAGCAGATGTAGTAGCAGTAGAAGTAGCTGGAGTAGGGGTAACAGTAGTAGTAGGAGTGGTAGAATCCGTAGTAGAAGCAGTAGTAGTAGTAGCAACTGTAGCAGCAGTAGTTGTATTGGTAATAGTAGCAGTTTTACAATTAGCAGCGACAGCAACAGCAGTAGTATTAGTAGCGGTAGTAGTAGTTGTAGTTGTAGTAGTGGAAATAGCAGTAGCCATAGTAGGAGTTCTAGAAGTAGTAGTAGTGGTAGTCGTAGTAGTAGTATTAGCCATAGTTGTAGCGGAAGTAGTAGTACTAGGAGTGGTAGTATTAGCAGCAGCAGTAGTACTAGTTGGAGTAATAGTAGTTGTAGCAATTTGGGTAGTTGTAGTCATTGTCATAGTAGTAGTAGTAGTAGTAGTCGTAGTAGTATTAGCAGTAGGGGTATTAGTAGTAGTAGGAGGAGCAATAGTTGTGGCAATAGAAGTAGTTGTAGTAGTAGTACTAGGAGGAGTGCTAGTAATTGTTGTAGTTATTGGAGTAGTAGCAATGCTAGTAGTAGTTGTTATAGTAGAAGTGTAGTAGTAGTAGTAGTAGAAGTAGTATTAGTAGCAGTAGTAGCTTTTTAGAAGAGAAGAGTATAGTAGTTGGAGTTGTAGGTCGTCGTCGAGGACGTAGAGTCGTTGGTTGGTGTTTTTAGCGATAGTTGTTGTAAGGCCGCGCGTATTAGTCGTACGTCGTACTATCGGCTTGTAGCAGTAGCAATAGGAGTAGTTGGCGGAGTAGTAGTATTTAGTAGCAGTAAAATTGGTAGCAATGTTTGGAGTCGCCGTTGTGCTAGTAGTATTTGTTGTAATAGTACAGTTGTAGTCGTCGTCAGCAGTAGCTCCTACCAGTAGTAGTAATAGTAGTTGTTGTTGTTGAAGTTGTAGGAGTTGTAGTAGTAGCAATAGCAGTAGTTGTCATAGTAGAAGTAGTAATAATAGTGGTAGTAGCAGTTGTATCAGCAGTAGTAGTAGTAGTACTTGTAGTAATAGTTGTAGTTGTTGTTGTAGCAGTGGAAGTAGTAGTAGTAGTAGTAGGAGTAGTAGTAGTAGCAATAGTAAAGGTTGTAGTAGTAATAGTAGTATTAGTAGTAGTAATAGTAGTAGTTATTTGAGTAGTAGTAGTGCTAGTAGTAGTTATTATAGTAGTAGTGTAGTTTTAGTAGTAGTAGTATTAGTAGTAGAGGTAGCTACAGAAGTTGTAGTAGCAACAGCAGTAGTAGTTCCAATAGTTGTAGGAGTAGTAATAGTAACAATTATACTAGTTGTAGAAGTAGTATTAGTAGTAGTTGTAGTAGCATGAAAATGGTAGTAGTGGTAGTAGTAGTTGTGGTAGTAGCAATAATAGTGGTAGGAGTTGGTGTAGGAGTAGGAGTAGTAGTAGGAGTTGGTGTACGAGTAGTAATAGAAGGAGTAATAGTAGGAGTTGGTGTAGGAGTTGGGGTATTTGTAGTGGTAGTAGTACCATTAGTAGTAGGAGTAGTAATAGTAGTAGTAGACGTAGTAGTAGTAATAGTAGTAGTTGTAGTAGCAGTAGTAGTAATAGTAGTAGTAATAGTAGTAGTAGTTGGAGTAACTGTAGCAGTAGTAGCAGTAGCAGCAGCAGCAGCAGTAGTATTGGTAATAATAGTAGTTTTACAATTAGTAGCGGCAGCAGTAGCAGTAGTATTTGTAGCGCTAGTAGTAGTTGTAGTTTAAGTAGTGGAAACAGTAGTTGCAACAGTAGTAATAGTTGTAGTAGTAGGTGAAGTAGTAGGAGCAATAGTAGTAGTAGTAGTAGTAGTAGTAGTGTTAGTACTAGCAGAAGTAGTACCAGTAGTGGTAGCAATAGTAGCAGCTATAGCAGTAGCTGTAGTTGTAGTAATATTAGTACTAGTAGTAGTAGTAGTAGTAGCAGCAATTGTCATAGCATTAGTTGTAACAGTAGTTGTAAGAGTAGCAGCAATAGTAGCAATAGTAGCAGTAGTAGTTGCAATAGTTGCAGCTGTGGCAGTAGTATTTATCGTAGTAGTAGCAGTAGCAGTAGAAGTAGTAGTACCTGTAGTAGTCGTAATAGTTGCAGCAAGAGTCGGGCTAGCAGTAGTAGCAGAAGAAGAAGTAGTAGTAGTAGTAGTAGTACCAGCTAGAGCAGAAGTACTAGTAGCAATAGTCACAGTAGGAATAGTTGTAGTACCAGTAGTAGGGGAAGCGGGATCAAAAGAACTAGTAGTAATAATAGCAGTAGCTGTAGTAGCAGTTGTTGTTGTCGTACAAATAGCAGTAGCAGCAGCAGCAGCAGCAGCAGCAGTAGTAGTAGTAGGGGTTGGAGTAGGAGTGGTAGTAGGAGTAGTTGCAGTTGCAGTTGTGGTAGTGGTAGTCGTAGTAGCAGTAGTGGTAGTAGTAGTAGTTGGAGTAGTGGTAGTAGTAGTAGAAGGAGTTGTAGTAGCAGTTGGAGTTGGCGTAGGAGTAGTAGTAGCAATAGTAGTGGTAGTGGTAGGAGTATTACTAGTAGCAGTCGTAGAAGCAGGAGTAAGAATAGTTGTTGTAGTTGTAGCATTATGAGTAGTAGGAGTAGTTGTGGTAGTTGTGGTAGCCATAAGAGAAGTAGTAGTTGTTGTTGTAGCAGTAGCCGTAGGAGTACTATTTGTAGTAGGAGTAGCAGTAGCAGTACGAGTACTATTTGTAGTGGTAGTTGTAGTAGTTGTAGTAGTAGTAGAAGTATTTGTATTAGTGGTAGTACTAGTAGTAGTAGCATTAGTAGTAGAAGTTTTTGTAGGAGTTGGATTAGGAGTAGTAGTAGGAGTAGTTGTAGGAGTTGGAGTAGCAGTAGTAATAGTTGTAACAGCTATAGGAGTTGTAGTAGGAGTTGGAGTAGGTGTAATAGTAGTAGTTGAAGTAACTATAGGAGTTGAAGTAGGAGTAGTAGTTATTGTAGGAGTTGGAGTTGGAGTAGTAGTAGTAATACTAGTAGTAGTAGTAGTAGTAGTAGTAGTAGCAACAACAACAACAATAGTAGTACTAGAGTAGTAGTAGTAGTAGTAGAAGTCATCGTAATAGCAGTAGCAGTGGTAGTAGAAGTCATAATAGTAGTAGTAGTAGTTATTGTTTTGGTTGTAGTAGTAGTTTTAGGAGTAGTTGTAGTAGTAGTTGTTGTAGTTGTAGTAGTAGTAGTAGTAGTTGTATTAGTATTAGTATTAGTAGTAGTGGTCATGGTGGTAGTAGTAGTAGAGGTAGTAGTAATAGTGCTAGTGGTAGTAGTAGTAGTTGCAATAGTAGATGGAATAGTTGGAGCCGTAGTAGCTATACTAGTAGGAGCAGCAGAAGTAATAGTAGCTGTATCTGTAGTAGCCCTAGGAGTAGTAGTAGCTATAGCAGCAGGAGAAGCATAATTAGTACTAGTAGTAATTTTAGTAGGTGTAGCTATACTAGAAGTAGCAGTAGCAGAGGTAGCAGTAGAAGTAGTAGTAGTAGTAGTTATGGTAGTTGTAGCAGTAGTAATAGTAATAGTTGTATGAGTACTAGCAGAAGTAGCAGAAACAATAGTAGTAGTAGAGGTAGGAGTAGGAATGTTACAAGGACTAGTAGTAGTTGTAGTGGTAGTAGTAGCAGTAGTAGGAGTAGTAATAGTAGTAGTGGTGGTAGTAGTAGTAGTTGGAGTAGGGGTAGTAGTAGTAGTAGCAGGAGTTGGAGTCTGAATAGTCATAGCAGCAGCAGCAGTAGTAGTAGTACAGTTTCGGCTAGAATAGTAGTAGTAGTCATTGTAGTTGCTCTCGTAAAAGGTGTAGTAGTATTAGCAGTTGTAGTTGTAGCATTAGAAGTAGTATTTGTTGTATTTGCAATAATAGCAGTACTAGTAGTGGTCATAGTAGGAGTAGTTGTATTAGTAGCTGTAGTAGTAGTAGTAATGATATAGTAGTAGTCGTAGTTAGAGCAGTAGTACTAACAATAGAAGTAGTAGCAGTTGTAGCAGTAGTAGTAACAGTCGTATTAGGCACAGTAGTTGTAGTCGCAGTAATAGTGGTAGTAGTTGTAGTAGTAGCAGTTGCTGCAGTGGTAGTAATATTAGTATTTATAGGAGGAGTAGGAGGAGTAGTAGTGTTAGTATTAGTAGAAGTAGTAGTACTTGTTGTAGTAGTAGTCGTAGTAGTAGGAGTTGGAGTAGGAGTAGTAGTAGCTGTAGCAATAGTACTAGTAGGAGTAGTACTAGTAGAAATAGTAGTATTAACAGTATTGGTAGTAGGACTGGGAGTAGTTATTATTTTAGTAGTAGTAGTAGCAATAATAGTAGTAGTAGTTGTTGTTGTAGTTGTAGTAGTAGTAGTAGTAGTAGTGGTAGTCATGGTAGTAGTAATAGTAATAGTCGTAGTAGTTGTCTCAGCAGAAGTAGTTGTGGGTATAGTAGCTGTGGTAGTAGTAGTAGTAGTAGTAGTAGGAGTAGTAGTAGTAGGCGGAGTGGTAGTAGTAGTACTTATAGTAGTAGTTGTCATAGTAGTATTACTAGTAGTAGTAATAGTAGTTGAGGTTGTAGTACTAGAAGTAGTAGCCATAACAGGACTAGTAGAAGGAATAGTAGTTGGAGTAGTTATAGAACTAGCAGTGGTAGTTATAGTAATCATTGCATTAGTTGTAGTAGCAGCAGTAGTAGATGTAGCTAAAGTAGGAGTAGTAGTAAAAGTCGCATTAGTTTTTGTAGTATAGTAAAAGTTGTGGCAGACGTAGTAGGCGTAGCAGTAATATTTGTATTAGTTGTACTAGTGGTAGTGGTGTAGTAGCAGAAGTACTTGTACTTGTAGCAGTAGTAGTATTAGGGGTAGTAATAACAGTATTAGTAGTAGTATTAGTATCAGTATTAGTAGTAGTAGTAGGAGTAGTATTAGTAGTAGTATTTGTAGTAGTAGTAGTAGTAGGAGTAGTAGTAGTAATTGTAGTAGTAGTAGTAGTAGTAATAGTAGTAGTAGTAGTCATAGTGGTTGTAATAGTAGTAGCAGTTATAGCAGCAATAGTGGCATTAGCAACAGTGGGATAAGCAGTTGTGGGAGTCTTAGGAATAGCAGAAGTAGTAGTAGTAGCAGATGCAGCAGAAGGAGTAGTAGTTGCAGTTATTGTAGTAGTTGTAGAAATACTAGTAGTTGTACGAGTGGTAGCAGTAGTAGGATAAGTAGTTGTACTAGCCTAGCCATAGTAATAGCTATAGTAATAACCATAGTTGTAGTAGCAGCCGTAGTAATGGTAGCACTAGTAATAGTATTAATAGGAGTGGTAGTAGTAGTAGAAGTAGTAGTAGTAGGAGAAGTAGTAGCAGCAGCAGTAGCTATAATAGTAGTAGCAGTATTTATAGTAGTAGCAGGAGTAATACCAGTAGTAGTAATAGTAGCAACAATAGCAGTAATAGCTGTAATAGTAGTAGTTGTAGTAGTAGCCGTTGTAGCAATAGTAGAAGTAGTAGTAGTAGTAGTAGTAGTAGGAGTAGCAGTAGCAATCGTTGTAGCTGTAGTAGTAGTAATAACAATAATAGCAGGAGGAGATGTAGTAGTAGTAGTAGTTGTTGTTGTTGTAAAAGTAGTAGTAGTAGTAGTAGTATTTGTACTAGTGGTAGTATTAGCAGTTGTTGTAATAGTAGAATTAGTACTAGTAGTAGTAGAAGTAGTAGTAGCAGTATAAATAGCAGTAGAAGTAGTAGCAGTAACAGTAGTAGTAGCAGTTGTAGAAGTAATAGTAGTAGCTGCTGCACCAACAACAATAGTAGCAGTAGCAGGTGCAGCAGTAGGAGTATCACTTGTAGAAGAGGTAGCGGTGGTTCTAGCAGCAGTAGTAGTAGTAGTAGCAGCAATAGTAGTAATAGTAGTAGTAGTAGCAGTAGAAATTTTAGTAGTTGTAGTAGGTGTAATAGCAATATTAGTAGTAGTACTAATAGTAGGGGAAGTAGCAGTAGTAGTTTTGTAGTAGTAGAAGAAGTTGTAGTAGTTGTTGTAATTGTAGTAGTAGTTGTAATTGTAGTGGGTGTTGCAGTAGTAGTAGTTGTCGTAACTGTAGCATGAATAGCAGTAGTAGTTGTTGGAGCAATAGCAGTAGTAGCAGTACTAGGAGTAGCAGCAAAAGTTGTCGCAATAGTAGTAGTAGTAGTAGTATTAGAAAGCAGAGTAGTAGTAGTAGTAGTAGTAGTAGTAATAGTTGCAGTACTAGGTGTAGTAATTGTAGTAGTAGCAATATAGCAGAAGCAGTACTAGTAGAAAAAATAGTAGTAGTGATAGTAGTGGTAATAGTAGTAGCAGTAGCAACAGTAGCCGTTGAAGCAGTTGTTGTAGTTGTAGTAGCAGTAGCAGTAGTAGTAAAAGTTATACTAATTGTAGCAATAGTAGAAGTAGTAGCAGTAGTATCAGTAGTAGCAGTAGCAGCAGGAGTAGAAGTAGCACTAGGAGTAGTAGTAGTAGTAGCAGTAGGAGTAGCAGTAGCAGCAGCAGTAGTAGTAGTAGTAGTAGTAGTAGTAGTAGTAGCACTAGCAACAGCAGTAGTAGTTGGAGTAGTTATAGTAGTAGTAGTAGCAGAAGGAGAAGCAGTAGTACGAGTAGCAGTAGTACTAGTAGCAGTAGCTGTAGTATTAAGAGCAACAGTTGTTGTGGTAGTAGTAGTAGTTGAAGCAGTAGTGGTTGTAGTAGTAATAGTAGTAGATGCAATTGTTGTTCAAGTTGTAGTAGTTGTAGTAGCAGTAATAGCAGTAGCAGCAGCAGTAGTAGTTGTAGTAGTAGCAATTTTTGGAGCAGTTGTATTAGTAGGATTAGTACTAGTAGCACTACTAGGACTAGGAATAGAGATAGTATTAGTTGTAGTAGCATCCATAGTTGTAGTAGGAGTAGCAGTAGTAGTAGGTGTAGTAGTTGTAATAGTAGAAGTAGAAATGGTAGTCGTATGTATAGTAGCAGTAGCAATAGTAGTAGTACAAGTAGTAGCAATAGTAGTAGTAGTAGTAGAAGTAGTAATAGTAGTATTTGTAATAGTAGTAGTAGTTGTTGTTGTTGTAGTAGTTGTTGTAGTAGTAGTAGTAGTAGTAGTAAAAGCATTAGTAATAGTTGTAGTAGTAGAAGTAGTAGTAGTATTAGTGGTAGTAGTAGTAGTAGTTGTGGTTGTTGTTGTTGTTGTAGTAGTAGTAGCAGTAGAAGTAGTAGTAATAGTTGTTGTTGTAGTAGTAGTAGCAGTAGTGGTATTAGTAGTAGCAATAGCAGCGGCAGCAGCAGCATCAGTTGTAGTTGCAGTAGTCGAAGAAATAGTTGCAGCAGCAATTACAACAACAACAATAGTAGTAGTGGCATTTGCAGTCGTAGTAGTAGTAGTACCTGTAGCAATAGTAGAAGTAGAAGTAATAGTATGAGTGGTACTTGTAATTGTACTAGTAGCAGTAGTACCAGTAATAGTAGTAATAGGAGTAGTTGTGGTACTTGTTGTGGCAATAGTACTAGTAGTAGTAGTAGTGGTGGTAGTAGTAGTAGTAGTAGAAGTAATATGAGTGGTAGTAGCAGTAGTAGTAGCCATAGAAGAAGTAGTAGTAGTTGTAGGCGTTTCAGCAGAAGTAAAAGTTGAAGGAGTAGAAGTAGTAGTAGTAGCAGTTGTAGCAGTAGTCATAAGACTAGTCGGAGTAGGTGTGGTAGTAGGAGTAGCAGTAGTTGTTGTCGACCAAGAGTAGTGGTAGAAGTAGTAGTAGTAGTAAAATTCGCAGCTATAGCATCAACAGCAGCAGCAACTATAGCATCAGCAGTAGCAGCTGCAATAGCAGTAGTAGCTATGTGAGTAGTATTTCTATCATATGGAGTACAAGTAGTAGTAGTAGGAGCAGTAGTAGTGGTAGTAGTGGTAGTAGTGGTAGTAGTAGCTGTTGTACTAGTAGTAGTAGCAGTAGGAGTTGGACTAGGAGTAGTAGTAGTAGTAGTAGTACTAGTACTAGTAGTAATAGTAGTAATAGTAGTAGTAGTAGTAGTAATAGTAGCTGCTACAGCTGTAGCGCAATAGTAATAGAAGTAGTAGTTTTAGTAGTTTTAGCACGAGTAGTAGTAGTACCAGTAGTAGTTGTAGTTGTAGCATTAGTAGTAGTAGTTGTTGTTGTTGTTGTTATTGTAGGGTCACAGCAGTAGTAGTAGCCTTTGTGGTAGTAGGAAAGTAGTAGTAGCAATACTAGGACAAGGAATCGGGATAGTACTAGTAGTAGTTGTAGTAGAAGTAGTAGTAATAGCAGAAGTAGTAGTAGTAGTGGTAGTAGTAGCAACAGTACTAATAGTAGCAGTTGTTGTTGTAGTAGTAGAAGCAGTAGTAGTAGGAGTAGTAGTTGTGGTAGTAGCAGTAGCAATAGCAGTTGTAGAAGTTGTAGCGAGAGTAGTTGTAGTAGTAGAAGTAGGAGTACAAGTCGTAGTACTAGTAATAGTAGAAGTAGCAGTAGTTGTTGTTGTAGTAGTAGTAGTAGTAGTAGTAGTTGTTGTTGTTGTAGTTGTTGTTGTTGTTGTTGTAGTAGTTGTTATTGTTAGTAGTAGTAGAAGTAGTAGTTGTTGTAGTTGCTGTAGTAGTAATAATTATAGAAGTAGTAGTTGTAGCTGTTGCTATTATTGTTGTTGTTGGTGTAGTAGTACTAGAAGTAGTAGTAATAGTTGTAGTAGTAGTTGTTGCAGCAGCAGCAATAACAGTAGTAGCAGCTGCAGTAGGAGAAGTATTAGGAGCAGCAGTAGTAGAAGTAGTTGTTATAGTTGCAGTAGCAATAGTAGTAGTAGTAGTAGAAGTAGCAATAGTAGTAGTAGTAGTAGTAATTGTTGTAGCGGGAGTAGTAGTAGGAGTAGGTGTAGTGGTAGAGGTAGTAGCATTAGTAGTAATAGCGGCAGTTGCTGCGACAGCAGCAACAACTGTAATAATAGTAGTAGTAGTAGTAGTTTTATTATTAGTGGTAGTAGTAGTAGGACTAATAGTAGTAGAGCAGTAGTAGGACTACTAGTAGTAGCAGTTGTACTAGTAGAGTAACAGTAGAAGGAGTGGGAGTAGTAATAGTGGAGTTAGAGTAGAAGCGGGAGCAGTAGTTGTAGTAGCAACAATAGGAGTAGGAATTGGTGCAGTAGTAGCAATAGTAGGAGTAGTAGCAGTTGTAGTTGTGGTAGCAAAAGTAGTTGTAGTAGTAGGAGTCGAGTAGTACTCATAGTAGTAGTAGTAGCAGATGCAGCAACAGGAGCAACAGTATTAGTAGAAGTAGTAGTTGTAGTAGTTTTAGTACTAGTAGCAGTAGTATTATTAGTAGTTGTTGTATTAGTAGTAGTATTCGTAGTAGTAGTAGTAGTAGTAATAGTAGTAGTAGTGGTAGGAGTGCTAGTAGTAGCAGTTGTACTAGTAGAGTAGTAGTAGTAGACGCTGTTGTTGTAGTAGGAGTAGGAGTAGGAGTAGTAGTAGGAGTAGCAGTAATAGGAGTAGGTGTAGGAGTAGTAGTTGTAATAGTAGAAGAAGTAGTACTAGTAGTTGTAGTAGTGGTTCTAATACTAGTAGTGGTTGTTGTAGTGGTAGCAATAGTAGCAATAGTGCTTGTAGTTGTAATAGTAGTAGTAGTAGCAGTAGCAGTAGCAGCAGTAGTAGTAGAAGTAGTAGTAGGAGGAGTAGTCGTAATTGTAGTAGTAGTCATAGTAGAAGTAGTAATAGTTGTAGCATCGGTAGTAGTAGTTGTACTATTGTGAGTTGTAGTAGTAGTAGTAGGAGTTGGAGTAAGAGTAAGAGTTGAAGCAGTAGTAGTTGAAGTAGCAGGAGTAGTAGCATTAGCTGAAGTAGTTGTAGTAGTAGTAGTAGCAGTAGTCAGAGCAGGAGTAGTTGTAGTAGTACCCGGAGTAGGAGTAGTTGTAGAAGTTGTAATAGTAGTGGTTGCTGCAACAGTAGAAGTACGGTAGTAATAGTAGTAGAAGTATTAGTAGTAGTACGCATAGTATTAGTAGTATTAGGAGTGGGAATAGTAGCAGGAGTAGTAGTAGTTGGAGTAGTAGACGTATTAGTAGTTGTAGTTTCAATAGCAGGAGGAGGAGTAGTTGTAGCGATAGTAGGAGGAGGTGAAGGAATCCTAGTAATAGTAGTAGTAGGGGTAGTAGTGGTAGTAGTAGTAGTAGCAGTAGCAGGTAGTAGAAATAGTAGTAGCCGTATTACTAGGAGCAGTAGGACTAGGAGTAGGAGTAGGAGTAGGAGTAGGGATAGTAGTCGGTGTAGTAGTAGTAGGAGTAGTAGTAGTAATAGTAGTAGTAGTAGTCGTCGTCGTCGTCGTCGTAGTAGTAGTAGTAGTAGTAGTAATAGTTGGCGTATTAGTAGCAGTGTAGCAGGGTTAGTAGTTGCAGTAGTAGTAGTAGTTGTAGTAGTAGGAATAGCAATAGTAGTAGCAGTAGTAGTTGTAGTTGTAGGAATAGCAACAGTAGTAGCAGTAGTAGTTGTTGTAATAGTGGTACTAGAAGGAATAGTAGTAGTAGTAGTAGTTGTTGTTGTTGTAGTAGTGCGAGTACTAGTAGCTGTAGTAGTAGTGGAAGAAGAAGTGCAACAGCAGCAGTAGTAGTAGTAGTAGTAGGAGGAGGAGTTGTAGTAGTAGTAGTGATATTAGTAGTACTAGTTGTAGTATTAGTAGTTGTAGAAAAGGTAATTGTAGTAGTAGTAGTTGTAGTAGGAGTACTAGTGGTAGTTGGGGTAGCAACAGGAGTAGGAGTACTTGTGGTAGTAGTAGTTGTAGTTGTAGTAGTAGTAGTAGTAGTCATAGTAATTGCGATAGTAGTATTCATAGTTGCCATAGTAGTAGTAGTGTTGGTGGAAGTAGAAATTGTAGTAGTAGTAGGAGGAGGAGTTGTAGTATGAAGAGTTGCAGGAGGAGTAGTAGTAGGTGTAGTAGTGCTGGTAGTTGTAGTAGCAATAACAGTAGTAGAATTAATAGCAGTAGCAGTGGTAGTAGTAGAACTAGTAGCAGTAATAGTTGTTGTAGTTTTAGTAGTAGAAGCAGTATTAGTAGCAGTTGCAGTAATAATATTTGCAGTAGTTCTAGTAGTGATAGAAGCAGTAAGAGTAGTAGTTGCAGCAGTAGTTGTCGTCATCGTCGTCGTCATCGTCGTCGTCGTCGTAGTAGTAGTAGTAGTAATTGTAGTTGTAGTGGTAGTAGTAGTTGTTATTGTTGTTGTGGTTGTAGCACAGTAGTAGTAGCAACAATTGTAGCAGTAGTAGAAGTCGTAGTAGAATAGTAGTAGTAGTAGTGTAGTAGTAGTAGCAACAAAAGAAGCAGTAGTAGTTGTTGTTGTAGTAGCAGTGGCAGTAGGAGTATTAGTTGTATTAAAAATTGGTAGCAATAGTAATAGTAGTATTAGTTGTAGTAATAGTAGTATTAGTTGTAGTAATAGTAGTAGTAGTAGTATTAGTAGTACTAGTAGCCGCAGAAGCTACAGTAGTAGAAGTAGTAGTAGCTATCGCAGTAGTGGCAGTAGTAGTAGTTGTTGTAACAGAAGAAGAAGTAGTAGTAGCAGCTGCAGTAGTAGCTGTAATAGCAGTGATAATAGCAGTACTTGCAACAGTAGCAGTAGCAGTAGTAGTCGTAATAATAGTAGTAGTAGTGGTAGTTGTTGTTGTAGTTGTAGGAGTAGCAATGGTAGTTGGAGTAGAAGTACAGGTATGATTAAAAGTCGGTGTAGTAGTAGTAATAGAAGTTGTAGTCGCAGTAGTTGTGATAATAGTAGTAGTAGTTATTGTTGTCCTAGTAGTAGTAGCAGTTGCATTAGGAGTATAGCTTTCGCGTGAGTAGTAGTCGTTGTATTAATAGTAGTAGAAGTAGCAGTAGTAGTAGCACTAGTACTAGTTGTAGTAGTTATAGTAGTAGTAGTTGTAGTAGTTGTTGTTGTAGTACAAGGAGTGGTGGAAGTAGTTGTAGTAGTAGTAGAAGTCATAGTAGTAGTAGGAGTGGTGGAAGTGGTTGTAGTAGTAGTAGTAGAAGGAAGTTGTTGTAATTACTACTACTACTCCAACTACTCCAGCTACTTTTATTATTGCTACTACTGCTACTACTACTACTATTACTACTACTATTACTACTACAACAACAACTACTACTACTACTGCTACTACTACGGCTACTAGACCTCTGCTACTTCTTCTATATCGATTAGTGCTATTGCTATTACTGCTAATACTACAACTACAACTATTAGTACTACTACCAGTACTACTGTAACTGCTACTACTACTGCTATTTCTTCTATTACTACTGCTTACGACTATTACTATTATTATTATTACTACTACAACGGCTACCGCTGGTACTTTTACTACTATTATGAGTACTATTACTACAACTACTGTTAATATTACAACCACTACTACTACTACGGTAGCTGCTTCTACGACTACTACAACAGGAACTACTACTATTGTTACTACTACTACTACTACTATAGCAATTACTACTGCTGCTACATCTACTACTACTGCTACAACTACTTGTGCTACTGCTACTCGCAGAGCTAAGACTACTACTGCGACTACTGCTACAATTGCAAATGCTACAACTATTGCTACAACTACTTCTACTACTCCTACTATTTGTACTACTACTGCTACTGCTACTACAATTACTACTGCTACTACTACAAGTACTACAACAACAACAACTATTACTACTACTGCTTCCACTACTACTACTACAACTACTGCTAGTCCTACTAATACTACTACTACTACTTCTATAACTGCTGCTACTACTACTGCTACAATTAGTATTATTACTGCTACTCCTCCTCCTCTTGCAACTACAACTCTTACTACTACTGCTACTGCCCGTGCTACCACTATTTCTGCCATAACTACTACATACTATAGCTACTATTACTACTATTACTACTATAACTGCTATCACTACTGCTATTACTACGATTGCTACTACTACTGCTGCTGCTATTGCTAATACTACAATAACTACTACTAGTATGGCCACCGCAACTACTACTACTACTACAACTACTATAGCTATTGCTACCGGTACTACTGCCACTTTTATAACTGCTACTACTGCTAAATCTACTACTACTGCTACAACTACTAATACTACTACTACTACTCCAGCTACTACTTCTGCTCCTACACCTACCGTTAATGCTACTCCTGCAGCTACTATTGCTATAGCTACATCTACTGCTACTACTATTATTGCAACTACTACTGCTGCTACTACTACTACAACTACGGCTACAACAACTACTACTACTACTACTATGACTACGACTACTACTACTACTACTACTACCAATACTTCTGCTATTGCTAGTCCTACTACTACTACTACTACTACTTCGACCGATACTAGTACTACTACTATTCCTTGTAGTATGACTACTACTACAACAACTCTTACAACTACTCCAGCTCCAACTTTTACTACTACTACTACTCCTACTGCTAGTACGACTACTACAACAACTACTATGGCTACTACTACTACTACTTTTGATGCTGCTGCTGCTACTACTTCTACTACTACTACCACTACTAGTACTGTTTCTACTACTGGTATTACTACAACAACTACTACTTCTACTATTTTTGATATTACTACTACACTACTACAACAACTGCTACTGCAACTACTACTGCTGCTGCTCCTACTATGACTTGTGCTACTACTACTATTGTTGCTACTACAGTTATACTACTACTCATGCTGCTGCTGCACAACAGCAACAGCAACTACTACTACTACTATTACTACTACTACTACTACTACTACTACCACGACGACGACGACAACGACTACAACTACTACTACAACTACAACTACTTCTCCAACTGCTACTGTTACTACTTCGTCTACTACTAATACTTTAACAACAACAACTATTGATTCTGCTTCTACTACTACTGCAACAATAACTACTACTACTACTACTCGTACTACTACCACTAATACAACTATTAATTTTACTACTGCGATTGCTACTCATACTACTACTACTACTACCACCACGACGACTACTACACCCGCTACCAATACAACTATCTCCACTACTACTACTACTACTACTACTACTCCTGTTGCTGCTCCTACTCCTGCTATCACCACCACCACTACTACTACAACTTCTTCTATAATTACTAATACTACAATAACTACTACTGCTTCTACTGCTACTACTAAGGTCACTACCACTACCACAACTCCTACTACTACTTGACTACTACTACTACTACTACTACTGCTACTTCTACTACTACTACTATTGTAACTATTACTACTACTACTACTTCTACTGCTACTACTACTACCGTTAACGCTCATACTACTACCACTACTTCTACCACTGCTTCTAACACTACTACTACTAATACTACCACTACTACTAGTAGTAGTACATGCACTACTACTATTACTACCACCACCACCACCACCACCACCACCACTAGAATTACAAAAACTA